>CP136061.1:176851325-177154888 GCA_032622095.1 Siphonodentalium dalli | reverse complement strand
CAAAAAAATTAAGATTTGAGAATTTTTTAATGTTGAGTATACTGCTCCACAGATACATGTATATTGCATCTGACAGTACTAAAGTCACAGCTTTCCATCCATATATTACTCTATGTGACCCAAATAAATGTACCTGTACGATTATTATTTTTAAAGTGAAAGTCCACCCTGTACGATTCTTATTTGGGCCCTACGATTATTACATTTAATGAAACATTTCTGATTTATTGGAATGCTCACATAAAAGTGTACATTACGTGGAAGAATAACATGTAAATTTAATGACATCACAGGAAGCCTGTCAGCCCCTTTAAACGGGTAGGACAATTTTACAAAAATCATGTGTGTGGACACAGTTCATCATGTGATGATGCCTCCCCATTGCCCCTTCAACTCCCACCCCAATTAGTATGTTTTACTTCACCCCCCCCCCCCCCCCCCCCCACACCAAATTAACTTCACCCCATGGCTGCACCCAAGTTCACAAAAACTTCTAGTTTACTCCATGGTCAAAATAATTCTAAACAATTTTTTAACAGGACACCCAAATAATCAACAAACGGATTTAAATTTTAATAGTACCATAAATCTGCAGTATTCCGGTTTGCATCTCCGACCAGCGTTTGAAAACTGAAGGTATTCGTGACCAATAAATGTATAAAGCCAACAAATGTCTGATAAATTGATGACACCTGTTTACACTTCCGGGTTTGGAAGATGAAATACATGGGACATAACTCCAAATTCCAATCGATTTAAAAGTGCCGATTTTTACAAAAGTATAACTGGACATGTACCTTTTAGGTGGAAGATTGTTATAAGCATTTTTTTTCTTGTTGGCATCGAGCATTTACATCAATATTAGGTTAATACTGATTTTCGTCGCGCTCTCCATGACGGTCGTAGTGATAAATCATATCACAAAATTTGGATATTACAAAAGCTACCCAGTATCGATTAAATACTGTACTAATTGTACGGGAATGACTCGCCGAGATCAGGGGATGAGTTTGCCCGATCAAAAACTGATATGAAAAGTATGATGGTCGGAGAAATGATTTATTTTTTATAGTCGGAGGAAATAATAAAAAAAAAAATTATAATCGGGTTTTTTTTTTTTGAGCGGACGTATTTTAAAGGGGTCGGCGGATCCGTAAACCACTAAATAAAAAAAAAGAGGCCTTAGTGTTGCTACCCCATACAGCAGGCTAGCATCACAAAGTACATCCTCCAGGGACCCTAATTCTGCATAGGCCTCATCTTCTGGGAAGTATCAAATTGATATTTTGTTTTAGTTACTTTTTGACTTTTTCCCTTCTGTTCAGTTTCTATGTCCCCCTAATTTGCAGAAAATAAAATGCATAATTGAGGTGCTCAATGGGTGTGCATCACCAACTTCAACTATAGAACTTCAATCTGTTCCTGGGTTTCCCATGGCTGTTGAGGCCTAATCAGACTGAGGATGAATTTGGTGATGCTAGCCCACCTTGCAGAATAGTGTCATTAAATTCACCTTTTGGGGACCTCATTCTGAAATTGTCAGACACACTAAATTCAGACTTGGCTGTTTCATATTATTTTCTTAACCACCACTTATCCAGATGAATTCAAAGAAAAATTGGGGGTATATTGGATTGAATTTGTCTTCTGTCTGTCAGGCGGTCCTTCCATCTGTCTGTCTGTTGGGATATCTATCCATCCGTCTATCAACAATTGTTTTCTTCTCCATATTAAAGACCGAATGTGTTTATATATTTCAGTGTGAATGTTCCCTAGGTGACTTTATACAATCAGATTTGTTCAAATTAGTTCATCAGATAAAACAGGTGCGAAGCCAGGGCCATAGCTCTTTCCCTCCATAGTAATTCTTAAAACAATTTCTTCTCAAGAACCATTGGTCCTTTATTAGCTTATATTTGGTATGGAGGGGCCTTGGGTGACCGGGGTTCAGATTTGTTCAAATGGGGTCATTTTTAGGAAATGAGGTCCCCAGAGGGTGAATTCGGTGATGCTAGTCCACCTTGCGGAATAGTGTCATTAAATTCACCTTTTTGTGACCTCATTCTGCAAGGTCAGACCCACTAAATACAGACTTGGCTGTTCCAATATTATTTTCTTAACCACCCCTTATCCAGGTGAAATCATAATCTGATTTTTCAAAGAACAATTGGGGGGTATATTGGGGGTATATTGATATTACTATATGAATGGATCTCATAGCTGGGGATTCACATTTGTTCTATTATAAATAGGGGCAGAGATAAGAGATTTAACCCTCCTCTGTGCTGTTTGGTACTGGTATAATAATATTGATTTCTAGACAGCCTGGGTGGGGCAATGTTTGAGGCAATGGGGAACCAGGGGAGGGAGTGTAGAAGGGGTGGAGTTTTGACCCCCTAGTTTGATCAAATTTAAACAGTTGAAAATGTCATGCCTGATACAATATCAGTTGTAGATTAGATGTTCACACCACAAATAGGTTAGAATTGTTCTCATAGTTTGGTTTGAATTTCCAACATGTATGTTTTTAAACCAACAGTCCATATGTTCCTTCTTCAGGTTAAACTGTTGGACCGAATTGGCCACAAATTTTAACTTTATGGGGGTGTCGGGTTGGTAATTTTCAAACTTTTGAGAGCTTGAAGTACTGGTACAAGTTGTAAAATTTGACATAAGAGGGACGTGCAAAAGGATTTTGTGAACTTAGTACTGTTCTTTTAAAAGGTAAGAGGTTGGAGATTTGTCAGTGGTGTGCAATTAGAAATTTCAAGGTGAAGAGCTCTGCTCATCGGAGAACCTCCAGCTATGTCCATGTTTAGAACTACTTGTCATAAGTGATTTTGTCAAGTACTGACTCTTGTAGTCTTCAGAGTGGGAGTCTTCTCAGTCTTTACAGTATGGTGAGCGACCCACAGACTGTCTTGTTCTTCAGCTAACGGAATCCCAGCTATGTGAAAAACACGAAGAAGAGCCTGGATGGAAGACTGAGGGTTAAGTTCCTTAGGAATTATTGTCAGGTAGTCATCTAAGTAGTGCTGCAGATTGGGGACTCTGTAGAGGTTGGTATCAATCCAACAAATTGCTATCACTAGAGAATTGAATATTTTCGGAGAAGATCGGCTCCCAAAACATAATTTGGAATAGATGTAAAATTTGTCATGCCATCGTATTCAGTAAAATGGCCAGAGCGACTGTTAAACTGGGCATATTTTGAAGGCTGATTGTACATCATAATGGAAAAGTAAGCACCCCTGTGGTAATTGTTGAAATATTTTAATGGCGTGATCAACTGTGACATATATGAGTAAGAATTTATCTTTGTCAATCAGCGAATTAAGAGACTGTTCAGTTTTAGATGAGTGGGGAGCCGATAAATCCACTATAAGGCAGCGTCTCAAAAGTCTTTGCGGAATCCGCAAATATTTTCCGAAACGTCGAGATTTCCGCAACGCTATCGTCTGAATTTTTCCGCAAATGTTCCGAAAAACGCCATGAGTTTTCCGCAAAATTACCGAAATGTTACATCAAGATTTCCGCAAACGCCATGAGTTTTCCCGCAAAAATTACCAAAACGTTAAATAAAGATTTCCGCAAACATTCCGCTATTTTCCGCAAAGTCCGTAATGTCGACATTGCGGAAAGTAATGTTCCGAAAACGTTGAAAATTCATGATGGGGCGACTGGACTCATTGCCGGAAGTAAATTTCGCCGGAATGGACATTTCGCCGAAAGTCATTTTCGACGGGAGTGACAGTTCGCCGGAATATTATAATCCCGTAATTAGTCATTAGTGAAGACTGATTGACATAGGTATTATAATCCTGCGAACTGCTAATTAATCATTAGTGAAGACTGTTTGACATAGGTACTATGAAAACAAACTTCGGGCTTCCTTCCTGGCACGTGTGATTATTACCATCATTTGTGTTTTACCGACAATACTGTTACCTGAGGTGTGTTCATATTACATATTACAATTCACCTGAAGCCATAGTAAGTATGTTGTTTTAGCGGTGGTGATCCGTAGTAACTAAGTTGTTTTAGCGACTTTCATATGGTATATATATCACTGGCTTTACAACATTTACCATATCATCCAAAATGGATAGAACTACGAATGTTGAGTTGTTTATTGCTTGTCATAAAACTGTGTTTGTGCACAATAATGCAATAACTTGCGATAAATGTCAGAAATTTTCAATTGTCCCACAATACACCTACATATAAGTAAATTTATTTCGGCGAACAGTCCTCTATTCCGGCGAAAAGTCGTATATATATCTCGGCGAAATGTCTTAAATTACGGCGAATAGTCCCAAATCCGGCGAACTGTCCCAAATCTCGGCGAAGTGTCTGGAAAATTGTTCCGGCGAAATATACTTCCGCAAATCGTGACGATAACGTCGCAATTAAAGGTACTCAATCCGATAAAACTCCTCTCAATTACTATTTCAATGGCTTCGGGGGTCAAAAATATTTGATTCGAGTCGAGGAAGTCACCCATCAAAGCTCAGATTTGTTAGATATCAATTTTAGAAATCTATTATTTTTTATTATCGGGAATACTTTCTGGCCCAGAACTCAGTCAAAATTGCGTTATTATTACCACTTGATTTTAGAGTTATCCATCCTTGTCTGTTTGAATAGATTTTGGTGTACACATCCCGAGCAGATTACGGCAGTTGAAGGCAATTATTAGTACTCATCTCGAGTAAATAACAAATTTCAAAAATCAATATCTAATAACTCTGAGCTTTGTTTGATGGGTTCCTCGACTCGAATCAAATATTTTTTACCCCCAAAGCCAAAGAAATAGTAATATAGGACCCTCTGATCGGATTGTTGTTGTTGGAATCTGTTGAGATGGGGACCCTCTGTTCGGATTGAGTACCTTTAAGAGACAAACGCGCACACAAACGCGCACCTGACACACAATGCATTAAAGGGATTGTTAGTCAGCACTGTAAATATAATTGCTCGAATCAACAAACAACGTGCTATATTTTAATATGATCATTCAATACACTGTATCCACAGTTTTATAAACTCTTCTATCATTACCATAGTTTTATCAGAATAGTTTTACTATTATCGTTTTATATACCCAATATACTGGGGTGCTTCTCACCTAAATGAGGGATTACCATAATAAGCAATTAGCTACCACGCTGGACAAAACAAGTGTCCACTTAACCGCGGTGCGGTTAATTTGTGTTTCCACCGCGGCCGAACTGCAACAACATCACGGCCACACCGACTAACTGCAGTTGGTCCGCGGTTTAATTGCCGTTCGGCCGCGGTGTAGGCTTATACTTGCCGTCCGGCCGCGGTATACTTGCCGTTCGACCGCGGTATACTTGCCTTTCGGCCGCGGTGTACTTGCCGTTTTTAGAATGATATTGAAAAACAAAGAGTGCACTATAAATGTGGTTTGATTGAGCCCATTGTTTAGCCAGACGATCTATTCAGTGTGTTGGAGATCTGATACGTCAGGCGACAAGGTGTGATAATCTTATAAGTATATAGTCGACGTCCTACCAGTATACTAAATTTAATTACACTAATTTAAACTATAATTATTTGGTTTGAAATTACATTGACTACATCCGTCCATGTGGGCCACCTTTTGGAATTTACTGCCGGCCAGAATTTTCTTCACAATAAAAAATAAAGTGCGTTTGTGCGTGGTATGCTTGTTACTTGAGCCGGGACAACTCGGCGAGCCGGGACAACTCGGTCTGCCAGGACAACTCGGTCGCGCTGTTAAATGAGTCGAGACAACTCGGTCAACCGGGACTACTCGGTTGACGTGCACAAAACTAGCTGTCAATCACCGAGTCACGGCGTAATGTGGGTGGTCATTAGACATCACTCACATGACGCGAACATTCTATTGGCTGACGTCATGAAAGTCACAACGAATTGTGTAACGTTCCATGTCTAGCCGGGATGACTCGCTGTTAAAATTAGCATAGACTAAAAATCCTTCCTTCATCTATACTGTTACATGGACCAAGTTGTCCCGGCTAACAGAGTTGTCCCGGCTATTCAATTCAATTAAGTTTATTCTGGTCGTCAATTATAGACATTACAGAAGAGTTGTATACATAAATACAATATATATGATTTCGGGAGTTAAATAGAGCGGTTAATTTATAAGTGTTTGGTCTCTGATAGAAGTAGGATTTCAGATATTTTATTCTTAGTTTGCTAAGTTCCCTAAAATTCAGTACCATGTGGTATTCATCGCCGATTTCGAGATTACAGAGAGTGCAGATTCTGTCCGAATAATCCGTATTCGTCCAAGCGCTGAGTTCTTTTGGGAGTTTGTGGTTTCTAGTGCGGAAAGCTAAATTATTGTGAACTGCTCTATTATCATCAGGGGATATAGGTAATTCTCTCGTTCAAATTTGACTTTATAATCCTGCAAAATGCGAATCTGCTTGTACACCAGCACCCGGTGTATTATGGGAATTGGTGAAATCGAGCATTGTTGACCACGTACATTCTTGAATGCATCTTCAAATCTTTTCAATAGTTACTATAAAGACAAAGTCGCGGGGCATCGTGCCAGTGGACTTTTGATTAAACTTGAAAGAGAATATCTCCGAGAAAGTGACATACAATCATGTTCACTCAAACAACGGTATACGATGTAGCAAACCATGTTCATTGCTACACATTCCTCGTGCCCAATTTCTGAATAATTAATGCTGACGTAATTCGCGTGCACCTGGCATTTGAGAGATACAGATGCGCGCAAAAAATAATGGCGATTAACAAGTTCCCAGTCCGGGGTTTTATTCACTTTTTTGTGGCAATGTTCGTAAGATTACTACAGTAAATGGGCATATATAATAGGTTTACCTCCTCTTAATGATATAAATATATGATATACCCAAGTGTGTCAGTGTATGACCTGCTTATACTGAGATTTGTACTCAATTTCTACCCATGCCGTTTCTGACGGAATTATTAATTGAAGGTCACATTAATTTTCGCAGTTGAATTCACACATGTCCAGAAAAACAGTGGTCGGATTAATTTGAATGGACATGTCTTCCAATGCAAATCGCCTGAGTAAACGTTACAGTTGCAAATATAGTTGGGTGTGACTTAATAATGCAGTATTGGGAACAATACGTATTTATCTGGCTGAAGATACATAATAGAATGTTGGTCTATTTTTCCATTTTTTTTAAATCAAGTGTAGCCGTATTAAAGAAAACAACATTAATTTACAGTACTTATAACTAGTAGCCCATATATGCATGTGTACACTTGTAAGTTAAATATGACTGCTTCGCGTATAACCTTTGCACTGGAGATTTGTATCGAAATTTCCTGCGCTCTTTAGTTTTTACCATCCATCAGGATTCATGAAAACACTACGGAACGCTCTTTATTAAATTGTTAGGAGTAAAGCCGAATTAAAGCCGGGACCTAATGTATCTAAAATGTAATATGCAAAACGTGTTTCGGAGGTTAAAAAATATGTCATTCTATGGCGATAACTAGATTAGAAAATTGGCAGTATTATATGCTATTACGACTGTATTAGGTTCCCCTACTAGCGAAAAGGTGGGGGGGGGGTCCACAATAGGCAACATATATCATATACTTTAAGTGAAATATAAAGGATGCAGTCACACCTCATCGCATATTCTGGTCTCGTTGGCTAACGAAAACGGAATCCACAAAAGACATGCACTTTGCATGGGCAGAGCTCGATTTAACCAATCAGTGGTAACTCCATTCAGACTGGGATAGAGGGTGGGAACAACACCTGAAATACTATGATTGACGTCGGTGTTTGTTTGTTGTCTAACCAATCACAATGCGACTATTAATGAAAGAAGTCAGTACACGCATTGCACAGACTTCAATGGGGAGGACAGTGTTGACATTGCAAACAGTGTCAAACTGACATCATTGCTATAATTAACTAGGTCAGCCGTGAACTTTTTCAGTGTCATGGAACTTGTTATACGTGTAGCGATAATTGCGCACTCTGTCAAATATATCTGAGTACATGTCAGGAGGTTTATATAGGGTACCGGTACTCACTCTCTGCATGCCATATACATGATTCATGCTTGTGAATTAAAACACGTTTTGACTATATAGCTGTGGTAATGAGAACATTCCGAAGGTTCGCGATTCGGACGGTTCACTATTCCGAAGGTTCACTACTCCGAAGGTTCGCTATTCCGAAGGTTCTCTATTCCGAAGGTTCTCTACTCCGAAGTTTTTTTTTTTTAAAGGTTAATTTTATATTCAAGTATTGAAAGGGTTCTTTATCACGAAGACTCTTTTTTATGAAGGAAATAACTTAAAACATTGAAACAATAAATGTTATTTTTTATTTTTTCGCGGGTTTCCTTGAGATTTAATGTCATTACGTATGACCTTATTTTCCAATACATATTCACGTCAGGCAGCCCACACAATTTCTCTTTCTATGCGATTTAATGTCATCGCGTATGGCGTTATATCTCAATAATCTTACAGGCAACAATACGCCAGCTAAAGGCGGGATTCAAACAGCGGGACTATAACTCTTAATGAATACTGCGAAGCAGAATGTCGTTGAATAGACGGGTATGAGTTGAACCTAACTGCAATTGTGAATTTGTATTGCATTGTAAGGCCCACTTAATTTTCGAGTCATCGGCTATTTTTTAATAGTGACCCCCGAAGCCAGGTTTTAAACACACTCTGTGCCATAAAATATGATTAAAACACTATATATAGTTCATCACCATTCCAAACGTCTGTATCAGAAGATGCCCCTAGAGAAATAGAAAACATCTTAAATCATAAAAAAGATTCCCCCGTTATATGGCATGGCTCTCAGAATGCAACAGAATTCAACCTAGTGTATTTTCAATTGAAGGAGAATAACATTATCTTTAAAATATAGAGTTACCCCCCTCCATTGAAAATTATACACTTTACTTTTCGCAACAAAACCAGATGAACCTTATTAAAGCACAAAAACAAGTAGTTAACCCTGCGTTAACTCAACAAAAACAACATGTTCACAGTTTATTACACCGGATAAGCTGATAATACAGTGTTAGAGAGCTTCATATTTCAAATGGTATATATAGTGGCATATATTTTATATATGTGATATGGGGGTTCGAAAATTAAGTGGGCCTTGAATGTTGATGTTTTTTTTTCAAATACAGATTGCCAGTTCGGAAAAACTATATCTCTTACATGTAGTTTATTTCAGTCATCGTGTTTTTAACTTTCCATAATGAACGATAAACTGATACTCTTTTCTTGCTATTAATAACCGATATCTAGGACAATTTGGGAATTAGAAGTGGATGTATAAATGTACTATATATGAATACTAGCGTAATCGTATTTTTCATTCCTCGTGTGGTTTTTGTGGTGGGGTGCAAATTTTGATTCATTTCTGGTTAAATACGCCCAGAATAGAAAACCTTCGGAATAGCGAACCTTCGTAATAATGAACCTTCGGAATAGGGAACCTTCGGAATAATGAACCTTCGGAATAGCGAACCTTCGGAATAATGAACCTTCGGAATAGAGAACCCTACCCGTGGTAATGACTGCTTGATGGAGCCATACCAAGAATCGTCAAGGAAAAGTGTTTTAATTGCTGTATCATTTTTATTAAGTTAATAAACACTGCAAACCTAATAAATAAATGAACCCAATAGCAATAGACCTATATACTCTAGTATGCGGTGATGTTTACGACACCCATGAATATATTCCGCAAATTTTCCGGAACGATCGAGGTCCGCATGCATTCAAATTCCGATAACGTTGGGGTGAATTCAGCAATTATTTCCGCAAATTCCGAAAGAGGAAACTAAAATGCCGAAAACGTCGGACGTATTCCGAAAAATGTCCGCAAACGTCGTCTTCTTTTCCGCAAACCTTAGCGCTATTTTCCGAAAGAAGGAACGTAATTACCGAAAAATTTCCGCAAACAGTTTTCCGCAAAGTGTTCATAACGTCATTTGTTTTCGGAAAATACTTTTGGAATTCCGCAAAGACTTTTGAGACGCTCCCTAAGATGTTTTTTTGCCTCATATTTTTCTTTCTGCAATACCAGTTTGATTAATTCTGAAATTGACGAGTGGAGGTTTGTTAAAAGCACTGAAAATGAAACCCTTAGATAATTCTTTGTTCAATAATGTATCTGCTGCTTCTGGGTTTGTAGTCGCAGACTGCAAGTTTCTCAGAGCTAGTGGATTTGATGGCAGAGCCTGAATGCCAGTATTAAAACCGTTAGAAAAACCATTCAATGGAAAGTTTACAAAGTCTCGATCTGGGTAGCGATCGACACAATGCTGTCGACAGAAAGGTAACATTGACGGGAGTTTGAATGCCACAAGGAATTAAACTTGCTTTGTCAGAATCATAGTGGAGTCATTTAGAATCGGAGTTTGGAGTCTGACAAAAAGTCTTGGAAGGGACCATTTTCTGGCTGCATACTTGCTTTGAATTAGTCTCTTTACAGGAAAAACAGACTTGCTGGTATTTGCAATTGGTTCCGAAAGTGCAACCTTTGACTGAATGGAATTGCAAGCAGGGTGTGATTTTTGCACTGGGCATTGAAGAAATTTTGCTGTGTGAAAACTGTTTTGACAACAAAGCAAGCAATGGTTTTTTGCCTAGTGAATATTGAGCAATAAAGTGCATGCATGGTTACGTAGGCCCCAGTCAACTTTAGTACCCCGGGCTAGCCAGGCTGCAACTTTTGCTGAAAAAGTAGTATGGTAGGCATAGAATCCGTCATTATACTGAGTGGACATGGAGATGATATCAGCCAAGTACGATTCCAGCTCCTGTGCCCTTTGTGGGGACACCTTGTAAATCATGCTTTTATATTTGCCAAAGGCACGAATGAACTCTGACAGAGTTAATGATTGTGACAATCGGGCTTCGTATTTATCGGATGCTTTGCTGTTGGAATCAGAAGGGTCCAGCGGTGGCATAATCAAACGTGCTAGATTGACTTCCTTGCCCGATGAATGTCTCTTCATAAGGAATGAGAGACATCACAGTCAATATTATGTTGGCTGCCTAATGCTACACCACTGGAACTAAACAATGGAATCAACTGGTCTGGTATCTGGACCATGTTTTTAGATGTTAAAGGTAGAAAATCTGAGTAACCAATACCCGGTGAATGTGAAGGCTGCGGTGCTGCCCGGTTGGACAATGCCGATATCTGGGAAACCAGAACATGATTTGCTCCCAGAATAGCGGTTATTGTGAATCCTTTTGGGTCTCCGTCGCAGCTGGGATTGCGGAACCCATGGATGTGGGGAGCACTTCAGGATTGCTGCTAAAGTGTTGGTACTGTTTTTGTTGTTGTCGATACATGCAATCTGGTGGATCAATGTCGTCGAAGCCACTAGAACTTTCGGCGATGGGAACAGATGGAATTGCTGTATCCGTAGTATGTATGTGCAGTTGCTTATTCTTGGCGGTGGACATGGATCGCCTCTGATTGGCTTAAAGAAGTTTTACTAGTTCCACTTTCTTTATTATACCCCCTGCAACGAAGTTAGGGGGGGGGTCTACTGGAGTCAGCTTGTCCGTCCGTCCATCCGTTGTCCGTCCGTGGACACAAATTTGTCCGGAGTTTTTCTCAGCTGTTTTTTGATTAATTTCCTTGAAACTTGGCACAGGCATCAACCACCATGGGAACCTGCAATTATGACGTCTGTCGAATTGTTTTTGTTGGAGTTATTCCCCTTTTTTTGACTTAGAAATTTTTTTGCTACATGTCTAATTTTGTCCAAGCTTTTATTCCTACATTTCTAGGTAAATTTTTTTTTAACTTGGCACAGACATTTAGTAACATGGGAACCTGTGCACCTGCGATTATGATGTCTGTCCGGCATTTTTTGGTGGAGTTATTCCCCTTTTTTTACTTAGACATTTTTTTGCAACATGCCTAATTTTGTCCGAGCTTTTATTTCTACATTTTTAGGTCAATATTTTTTAATCTTGGCACTGATATTTAGTACCATGAGAACCTGTGCACTTTCGATTATGATGTCTGTCCGACTTTTTTTGTCGAGTTATTCCCCTTTTTCGACTTAGAACATTTTTTGCAAAATGCATAATTTTGTCCGAGCTTTTATTCCTACATTTTTCGGTCAATAGGTTTAAGATTACGGTTAGGTTTGTGCACCTGCAATGGGAACTGTTATTTTATTATTTTAACTAAATGTTTACTGACATGTGAAACATCTTAGTATTTTTAAAACACGGGGACAGTCACACCTCTAGTTGAATCTGGAACTATGATCTCCAGATGATTTAATTCCCATCTAAAATGGGCCACTGTCCAATTTTGGAGTTGTTTGTTAGGTCCCAGTGGTTAACATTGTTGTTGCCGCTTGAACTAGCGGATATTGTTCTGGTTTAAACTCGACTCCGGGGGTCAGTTTGCACAGTTTTACTAGAACTAGTAGCAGCACGACAGGTAGCTTTCCGATTATTCATTTTTTTTGCCGAGATTTACCTGTGTTTGTGCGAATGTCACAGGATTTATGTCGTCCCATTACTGTTAGTAAAATAAGCAGAAAACACTGATGCCTTTAGCAGAAGTTAGGAAACTGGCAATGATATATATATTAATCTTTTTGCTTGCGATAATATAGTACAAAACAAATTATGTGCAAAATGTAAACAAACTTAGATAAACCAGGTATTCCCCGTAAATTATTCGAGTTCTGATTGGATGAGAGTATCACCAACTTGTTATACGTGTAGCGATAATTGCGCACTCTGTCAAATATATCTGAGTACATGTCAGGAGGTTTATATAGGGTACCGGTACTCACTCTCTGCATGCCATATACATGATTCATGCTTGTGAATTAAAACACGTTTTGACTATATAGCTGTGGTAATGAGAACATTCCGAAGGTTCGCGATTCGGACGGTTCACTATTCCGAAGGTTCACTACTCCGAAGGTTCGCTATTCCGAAGGTTCTCTATTCCGAAGGTTCTCTACTCCGAAGTTTTTTTTTTTTAAAGGTTAATTTTATATTCAAGTATTGAAAGGGTTCTTTATCACGAAGACTCTTTTTTATGAAGGAAATAACTTAAAACATTGAAACAATAAATGTTATTTTTTATTTTTTCGCGGGTTTCCTTGAGATTTAATGTCATTACGTATGACCTTATTTTCCAATACATATTCACGTCAGGCAGCCCACACAATTTCTCTTTCTATGCGATTTAATGTCATCGCGTATGGCGTTATATCTCAATAATCTTACAGGCAACAATACGCCAGCTAAAGGCGGGATTCAAACAGCGGGACTATAACTCTTAATGAATACTGCGAAGCAGAATGTCGTTGAATAGACGGGTATGAGTTGAACCTAACTGCAATTGTGAATTTGTATTGCATTGTAAGGCCCACTTAATTTTCGAGTCATCGGCTATTTTTTAATAGTGACCCCCGAAGCCAGGTTTTAAACACACTCTGTGCCATAAAATATGATTAAAACACTATATATAGTTCATCACCATTCCAAACGTCTGTATCAGAAGATGCCCCTAGAGAAATAGAAAACATCTTAAATCATAAAAAAGATTCCCCCGTTATATGGCATGGCTCTCAGAATGCAACAGAATTCAACCTAGTGTATTTTCAATTGAAGGAGAATAACATTATCTTTAAAATATAGAGTTACCCCCCTCCATTGAAAATTATACACTTTACTTTTCGCAACAAAACCAGATGAACCTTATTAAAGCACAAAAACAAGTAGTTAACCCTGCGTTAACTCAACAAAAACAACATGTTCACAGTTTATTACACCGGATAAGCTGATAATACAGTGTTAGAGAGCTTCATATTTCAAATGGTATATATAGTGGCATATATTTTATATATGTGATATGGGGGTTCGAAAATTAAGTGGGCCTTGAATGTTGATGTTTTTTTTTCAAATACAGATTGCCAGTTCGGAAAAACTATATCTCTTACATGTAGTTTATTTCAGTCATCGTGTTTTTAACTTTCCATAATGAACGATAAACTGATACTCTTTTCTTGCTATTAATAACCGATATCTAGGACAATTTGGGAATTAGAAGTGGATGTATAAATGTACTATATATGAATACTAGCGTAATCGTATTTTTCATTCCTCGTGTGGTTTTTGTGGTGGGGTGCAAATTTTGATTCATTTCTGGTTAAATACGCCCAGAATAGAAAACCTTCGGAATAGCGAACCTTCGTAATAATGAACCTTCGGAATAGGGAACCTTCGGAATAATGAACCTTCGGAATAGCGAACCTTCGGAATAATGAACCTTCGGAATAGAGAACCCTACCCGTGGTAATGACTGCTTGATGGAGCCATACCAAGAATCGTCAAGGAAAAGTGTTTTAATTGCTGTATCGTTTTTATTAAGTTAATAAACACTGCAAACCTAATAAATAAATGAACCCAATAGCAATAGACCTATATACTCTAGTATGCGGTGATGTTTACGACACCCATGAATATATTCCGCAAATTTTCCGGAACGATCGAGGTCCGCATGCATTCAAATTCCGATAACGTTGGGGTGAATTCAGCAATTATTTCCGCAAATTCCGAAAGAGGAAACTAAAATGCCGAAAACGTCGGACGTATTCCGAAAAATGTCCGCAAACGTCGTCTTCTTTTCCGCAAACCTTAGCGCTATTTTCCGAAAGAAGGAACGTAATTACCGAAAAATTTCCGCAAACAGTTTTCCGCAAAGTGTTCATAACGTCATTTGTTTTCGGAAAATACTTTTGGAATTCCGCAAAGACTTTTGAGACGCTCCCTAAGATGTTTTTTTGCCTCATATTTTTCTTTCTGCAATACCAGTTTGATTAATTCTGAAATTGACGAGTGGAGGTTTGTTAAAAGCACTGAAAATGAAACCCTTAGATAATTCTTTGTTCAATAATGTATCTGCTGCTTCTGGGTTTGTAGTCGCAGACTGCAAGTTTCTCAGAGCTAGTGGATTTGATGGCAGAGCCTGAATGCCAGTATTAAAACCGTTAGAAAAACCATTCAATGGAAAGTTTACAAAGTCTCGATCTGGGTAGCGATCGACACAATGCTGTCGACAGAAAGGTAACATTGACGGGAGTTTGAATGCCACAAGGAATTAAACTTGCTTTGTCAGAATCATAGTGGAGTCATTTAGAATCGGAGTTTGGAGTCTGACAAAAAGTCTTGGAAGGGACCATTTTCTGGCTGCATACTTGCTTTGAATTAGTCTCTTTACAGGAAAAACAGACTTGCTAGTATTTGCAATTGGTTCCGAAAGTGCAACCTTTGACTGAATGGAATTGCAAGCAGGGTGTGATTTTTGCACTGGGCATTGAAGAAATTTTGCTGTGTGAAAACTGTTTTGACAACAAAGCAAGCAATGGTTTTTTGCCTAGTGAATATTGAGCAATAAAGTGCATGCATGGTTACGTAGGCCCCAGTCAACTTTAGTACCCCGGGCTAGCCAGGCTGCAACTTTTGCTGAAAAAGTAGTATGGTAGGCATAGAATCCGTCATTATACTGAGTGGACATGGAGATGATATCAGCCAAGTACGATTCCAGCTCCTGTGCCCTTTGTGGGGACACCTTGTAAATCATGCTTTTATATTTGCCAAAGGCACGAATGAACTCTGACAGAGTTAATGATTGTGACAATCGGGCTTCGTATTTATCGGATGCTTTGCTGTTGGAATCAGAAGGGTCCAGCGGTGGCATAATCAAACGTGCTAGATTGACTTCCTTGCCCGATGAATGTCTCTTCATAAGGAATGAGAGACATCACAGTCAATATTATGTTGGCTGCCTAATGCTACACCACTGGAACTAAACAATGGAATCAACTGGTCTGGTATCTGGACCATGTTTTTAGATGTTAAAGGTAGAAAATCTGAGTAACCAATACCCGGTGAATGTGAAGGCTGCGGTGCTGCCCGGTTGGACAATGCCGATATCTGGGAAACCAGAACATGATTTGCTCCCAGAATAGCGGTTATTGTGAATCCTTTTGGGTCTCCGTCGCAGCTGGGATTGCGGAACCCATGGATGTGGGGAGCACTTCAGGATTGCTGCTAAAGTGTTGGTACTGTTTTTGTTGTTGTCGATACATGCAATCTGGTGGATCAATGTCGTCGAAGCCACTAGAACTTTCGGCGATGGGAACAGATGGAATTGCTGTATCCGTAGTATGTATGTGCAGTTGCTTATTCTTGGCGGTGGACATGGATCGCCTCTGATTGGCTTAAAGAAGTTTTACTAGTTCCACTTTCTTTATTATACCCCCTGCAACGAAGTTAGGGGGGGGGTCTACTGGAGTCAGCTTGTCCGTCCGTCCATCCGTTGTCCGTCCGTGGACACAAATTTGTCCGGAGTTTTTCTCAGCTGTTTTTTGATTAATTTCCTTGAAACTTGGCACAGGCATCAACCACCATGGGAACCTGCAATTATGACGTCTGTCGAATTGTTTTTGTTGGAGTTATTCCCCTTTTTTTGACTTAGAAATTTTTTTGCTACATGTCTAATTTTGTCCAAGCTTTTATTCCTACATTTCTAGGTAAATTTTTTTTTAACTTGGCACAGACATTTAGTAACATGGGAACCTGTGCACCTGCGATTATGATGTCTGTCCGGCATTTTTTGGTGGAGTTATTCCCCTTTTTTTACTTAGACATTTTTTTGCAACATGCCTAATTTTGTCCGAGCTTTTATTTCTACATTTTTAGGTCAATATTTTTTAATCTTGGCACTGATATTTAGTACCATGAGAACCTGTGCACTTTCGATTATGATGTCTGTCCGACTTTTTTTGTCGAGTTATTCCCCTTTTTCGACTTAGAACATTTTTTGCAAAATGCATAATTTTGTCCGAGCTTTTATTCCTACATTTTTCGGTCAATAGGTTTAAGATTACGGTTAGGTTTGTGCACCTGCAATGGGAACTGTTATTTTATTATTTTAACTAAATGTTTACTGACATGTGAAACATCTTAGTATTTTTAAAACACGGGGACAGTCACACCTCTAGTTGAATCTGGAACTATGATCTCCAGATGATTTAATTCCCATCTAAAATGGGCCACTGTCCAATTTTGGAGTTGTTTGTTAGGTCCCAGTGGTTAACATTGTTGTTGCCGCTTGAACTAGCGGATATTGTTCTGGTTTAAACTCGACTCCGGGGGTCAGTTTGCACAGTTTTACTAGAACTAGTAGCAGCACGACAGGTAGCTTTCCGATTATTCATTTTTTTTGCCGAGATTTACCTGTGTTTGTGCGAATGTCACAGGATTTATGTCGTCCCATTACTGTTAGTAAAATAAGCAGAAAACACTGATGCCTTTAGCAGAAGTTAGGAAACTGGCAATGATATATATATTAATCTTTTTGCTTGCGATAATATAGTACAAAACAAATTATGTGCAAAATGTAAACAAACTTAGATAAACCAGGTATTCCCCGTAAATTATTCGAGTTCTGATTGGATGAGAGTATCACCTGCCTATTATTGCCACACAAATCATTGGGATTCATTAGCTGCGGGGTAGTGGTATTTTGATGAAACCCCTCGGGTTTTGTTTATAGAAATGGGAATTTTTGGGACACACTAAACGTTGTGGTGCGATACCGAGGCCGAGTCCGGTAAAATGTGTAGTTGGGAATTTCAATTTTGTTTATTATCGTTTACATTATTATGTCAATAATGTGATTTTTGGTTTGTGATAAGCTATGCCAATTACAAATAGAAGAAATGAAAAATATAAATTGTAAGTCTTATATTTAAACTGTTATCGACATTTTTCGTTCCACAGCGCACTATAAAGAGTTCTAGTCGGACTGTCGGAGACAGCCGAGTCAGCCACCTGTTCGTTAATTAGGTGCTGATCGGTGTGACAATTTGCAGTAGGTCCCTATTTGCGGAGGTCCATTTGCGGAGGTTGCAGAGATCCCCTAAAATGGTCGAAATAGGTTGATTTTAATGAGTGAACGGGTGCGTATATGTCAATTGATACATATTTTAAACAAATAACGACACGATCATCATAATAGTGGTTTGTCCTATCAATTGTATCATCATCATCATAATACAGAAAAATTCTTGCGACTTTTCGTCCCAATAACATTATTTGCAATGTTTGTTTACAAATATATGTATCGTCATTCAATATTTTCTTGTGAGTCACTTTAATAATCATATTACTTTTCGTCGAACTTGCGAGATTTTGTAATAGTTTCGGTGTATATACCACCATCAAATTCTTCTGATGGGCACGTGCCACTTCCGGATGATTACGAGTTAGACGAAAGCAAACCACGCCTAAGTATGGATACAACAGTAAATACCTTCGGGCGCAAATTAATATCACTGTGCAAGTCAACAAGTGTGCGAATCATAAACGGACGCACTGCGGGCGACTGCCAAGGTGCATTCACCAGTAGTCCAGGCACATTAGGTTTCACTAGTGCAAAAAATCCGGGAAAGCTGATTTTTTCAGGGATTAATAAGAACATTTTTATGAACAACTTGGCAAAAGTCCCCTTGAATCCGAGTTGAGCTTTTTGAGATATCATGATTTTTCGTAATGGTGCAAATTCTGACGAAATTCCATTAGACCATATGCGAATGCAGTCATATGTAGGCTAATTTATGGACTCAACTTCACACATACCCGTCCACCATGAAGCAGGTGTCGATAGATATGCGTAATTGATGCTAGAGCTTACTAACAGTCGATATTCCATAATTGTGATGACATTTATTGGCGAAGAGAGCATATAAATCGCATGGTGATTCAAACTTTTCCTAACAAAAGAGGGCGAGTAAAGATATTCAGACGACAATGAGCTAAAATATGAACCATTATACTAGAGCAGTGGTTAGTTCAGAACAGGAAAGTGATGAGATATATCGAACCATCACCATCCTTAAGATGTTATAGCCGGAAACATAACACTACCCCCTAAAACGTACGCCATGGCTTTGAGTGTCTGAAAGGCAAAAATACCACATAATAGTCCTGGCGTTTGACATAACAATTGCGAAAATGGTGATAACACTATGAAACTTGGCACATATGTTCCTTATACCCTATTAATCATTTTCAGATGTATAGACGTCGCGGCAGGTCATTCCTTGGCAACGGTTGCTAGGCAACTATCCCACATCGAAGAAATACAAATATGACTGATATTATGGCAGTTTTAACAATCTAACCTACGTCATGCAGCATTTTTATGGTGAAAATAATATTAGTTGTTGTTCGAGTGGATCTGGCTGGAAAATTACCATAGTTCTTACTTACAGGGGTGGTAACGGTTGCTAGGGACATACCCGAAATTGAAAAATGCCGAGCTGACTGATATTATGGTAGTTTTGACAAACTAATATAAACTACGTCATTATCATTTTATGGTGAAACAATTGTAATAGTTATTGTTAGTGTGGGTTCGACTTTAAAAATGACTATATATTTATGGTAACGGTTGCTAGGGACATACCAGACATCGAAAAATGCACACATGGCTGATATTATGGTAGTTTTAACAAACTAAACTACGTCATGTAACATTTTTATATTGAAAACAATTGCTATAATTATTGTTAGTGTGAACATGGCAGTAAAGTTGCCGCATTCGTTACCTAGCGGGTGTGTAATGGTTGCTATGGACATATCCACCTTTGAATGCATACCATATGTATGAGTTTCTGGTAATTTAACTGATATAACTGTTTCATAATATGGTATGAGTTTCGGGAAATTTGCATGATACAATTGTTTCATAATATGACATATTATGCTTATATTGACAATAATGCATAACTAAAGGTTGTTGTGTTGTGTACTGCTGCATTCTCGTGTGATTCTCGTGTGGCAAATAGGTATTGAGGTATCATTGTTGCTAGGTATGAGACATGTAAAAATATTGACCCAAATTTATGTAGATACCACCTGACCCCCCCCCCCCCCCCCCCATGGAATAGGACATTCGCACTACATTTGACAATGGAATCCATGCAGAACACTGTGTTCCTTCATATCCATGCCATAACTACATATATGTCAATACATGGTCATGAGTCATTTACAAGTTTATAGGAGCTCGCACATGAGCGTGGCCTATATATTTCAGACTGAGATACCAGATGGAAACGGTGACCAGTACCCATTTACATGGGCAGCCATGAACCCATTACCAACCCACAGTTACTACGGAACAGCATCCAATGACGTGTCTTAACTACTGTGTCCATGGCCTGGACCGATGCTATACTATTTAGGGTTCGTTCTATTGATTTGCCGTATAGACCTGGGTACATGTTATGAGTTCATAACTATAAACACCTGTGTATTTGTACTACATGTGGTATTCATATGGGTCCATAGCGTATGCGTGTCTGTGGTTATAACCTAGATAGTAATGTAACATGTACATTCATGGGGTGGGTTCATGTCTTGCATATAAATGTCTGGTAATAAGGTCATAACTAAATCAGCCTGGATACATGGGCTGTCCATAGTGGCCCGTCTCAATTTCCTACCTATACGAGCCTGGGTCCATTGCCAAGCTATGGTGGTGCACACGGCCAATCGACAGGGACCTCCATCCTATAGGGCATTGGTCGAATGGCTGAAAACGGACGTACGTATATGGTATTCATAGAGAGACGTGGATCCATGCACATGCATTTTGGTCCACGACTTACCCGTAGGCATGGGGTCCATGTGTCTCCTATATATGTGGATCAGTCCATTGCCTACCAGCATATATGTGAATCTATGAAATGATTAATAACGCCGGTGCCGTAGCTTTTATTTAGGGACACGTGTCCATATCCTACATATAGGCACCTGTATCACTGCATACATCATTATACTCACCTGTGTATTAGCACTATTTAAACTTGCCTGGGTCTTTGGTGTAGATATATTACGTATAAGGGGTGGGTCCATATCCTACATATAGACAGACACCTGCTTATGCCTGGGTATAATGCAATATGGCATACATATATCGGCCTTGGTCCATGGCCTACACGTATGGGTATGTGTCCATGGCCAACCCACAGTGCCATATGTGTATGGGCTATTTATAAGCCCCCCCCCCATCCCTAACTTTCGTATATGTGGCATCGGTCCAATATCTATATATAGGTTGGTCTGTCATAAAACTGTCTGATAATTATGTTCATACCATATATAGTTTCCTGAATCCATGGTGCACTAATGTATTGTGCATCGGACTTGGTCTATGGTATCTTAGTACATGGTCTATCTGCGGACACTTGGGTATTTGCACCATGTAACAGTGTCATTGTCATGGTCATAGATACCATACATGCATGGTTATATGAAGCGGTCTGGTTCATGGAATATACATATCCTACGTCCATAGTCTATATGTATGGCCATGGGTCCTTTGACTATATATGTGCCTGTGTTGCTAACCTAACTATTGTAGGCTAGGGCCATGGCTAACATATTGGTGGTTGATCCTAGCTATGTTCTTCATATATAGTAGAGTGGGTCCGTGTCTTACATTATATAACTAGCTGTGTGGGTCTTTGGCTTATATAACTATTATGGCCATGCCTCCCATTAAATATAAGCAACAACTTTTCAACTCTCACTTTGAATTCCCGATATCTAAACTGATGGAGCATAACGGATAAGTGTACCCATATTCTGGTTAGGCTCACACTAACAACATTTATAATTGTGTTCACCTAAAAACGTTAATACTACCATAATATCAGTCATATGTGCATTTTTGATTTTCGGGTATGACCCTGGCAACAGTTACCACTCATATATGTAAGAATTATATGGTATTTTATTCAGCCAGCTCAACACTAACAACAACTATTATAATTGTTTTCAACATAAAAGGGATATTAGGTGTGGTTTAGTTTGTTAAAGCTACCATAATATCAGTCATATGTGCATTTTTAGATTGTGTGTGTGTCCCTAGCAACCGTCACCCTTGTAAGTAAGAAATATGGTAATTTGTCAGTCAGGTCAAAACTGACAACAATTATGTTCACCATAAACATGCTACACGACGTAGTTTAGTTTGTTAGAACACATATAATATCAGACATATGCATTAATCCGATGCCGGGTAGTTGCCTAGCAACCGTTGCTAAAGAAGAGCCTGTTGCAAATGTCGCCACATGTGAAAATGAGCAGTAGCGTATAAGGAACATATGTGCCAAGTTCCATGCTTTTATCGCCCTTTTCACAGTTGGTGTGTTTTCTACAACAAGCACTTGTACTAGCGGAAGAGCAAAATGTGACGAGAGCCAGTTTAGGGGGTAGGGTTATGTTTTTACAAGTATTGACCACTTATCATAAGTATAGTTGCTAATTCCGCATATTATATTGCAGGAGTGATGTCTGTGCAGTTTTTAAAACAAATTGCTTGCGCCTACGTAATGAATAGCCCGAGAAAATTGACATCGAATAGGACAGTTTGTCTGAAAAAATCGTCATTTTTTGGGGTCATTATGTTATTTTATATCCATATCCGCGAAATTCATTAAAATCCCCCCGTTGAATTTGTATCTCTGGTTCGAGAATTGTGTATTGAACAATATTGAGTACATTTGGTATATGTTTCGGCTGAAAAATTGTTATATCATCCCATTATTCCTATGATTGTGAAAAACTTAAAAGTTTTTATTTTTTTATGGAAAAAATTGGTTAACTCCGAAAGCTCAACTCCGATTTTAGGGGACTTTTCGTGACGCATCCGCGATGTTATGGCCTAAATAATATTAAAAAATCAGCTTTCCCGGATTTATTTCCTTACTTTTCCCCATTCACGCCTAATGTGCCTGGACTACAGCTACCAATACAATGGGGCCAGTGTGGTGGACTACATGCTCGTAAAAGCAAAACACCTGTCCACAGTAGGCTATTTCTGCATAAAGGAACCCAATGAATTGTCAGACCACTGCCAATTATCCGCCCACATGAAATTCGCGAACAAAATTGATAAACAGGGAAACGATAGACATAATTTTCAAGCTTTAAATTGCAAACGCATATGGACAACGAAGAGCAAAGATCGTGCAGTGGCCACCGCATCCAGCATGATTATCAGACAAAGATTAGCAAACTTTCGAACTAAAGATTATGCGATGACTGCGAGTGGTACAGACGCATGCACATTAGATATGGCGAATATACACAGAAATATCAATAATCAATGTACTAAACCTATAAAAACAACTGATAAAAATAATAGACCGAAGAAACGTAAATGGTTTGATATGGACTGCACAAATGTAAAGAAAGAAATGACGACATCGTTTCGTGACATGAAAAAATCTCCATTCGATCGACAACTCATTTTGCACTATTTCAAAGCCAAAAAGAAACTAACTAAATACAAATATAAAACATATATTCAGACTATGATCGATAAGCTGAGAGAGATGGAAAATAGGAGCCCAAAAGAATACTGGAAAATAATAAATCGCTTGACGGCCAGAAAGAGACAGACATCATTAGAACCGGACCCCGATACACTTGTTGAGTTTTTTAAGACATTGTACGATAATACAACTCCAAATATAAACCACATCCAATCCGATGAATGGGAACCAAAACTTGAACACCACTTGAATAATAGCCCCATAAGCAAAGCCGAAGTCCTGTCAAATCTATCTCAACTGAAAAATAATAAATCGTCCGGCCCCGACAATGTATCAAACGAATTCTTCAAAACGGTGGCACCTCTGATGTTAGACGAAGTAACGAAACTTTTCAATCAGGTACTTCTCTCAGGATATTACCCACAGGAATGTAGCAAATCCGTGCTCTCAGCAATATGCAAAAAAGGGGGTCAGCGGGATCCGAATAACTATAGAGCAATAGCCACTGTCGGATACCCGTTTAGGTTCGGACATTCCAAGATGGCGGCGCCCACTAAAGCAGATAAACGGTAAGTGTATATATTGTCTACAAGCAGCAATCAACGACATCTTTCGGTGATACACCTTGAAACAGTTATGTAGGAATTTGTATGCCCAACACATATGTAACACGCCTTTCGCATGACAGACATGTGAATTGTTGTATTTGGCGTGTCAAGTCGTCATAATTTTTCGAAATTTTATCGAGGTGGCGAAATGTTTGCTTTTTCGTATTTTTCTGGCCCTGGGCTCATGCATCCGCAAATTTATGTATTGTTGTGGGTAGATTAGGTCACCACACATCTTTGGAATGCAAAACCGGCGATATTTTTATTGTCTAACTCCGAAAAACGACCTTTGAAAATTTCAAAATGTTCAGGTTCGGATTCGCAACATTCGTGATGATTTTGTTCAGGTTCAGACACAATTTTCGTTCAGGTTCGGACAAATTTGGTTCAGGTTCGGACAATTTTAGTTCAGGTTCGGACGCATCAAAACCTTACCTATAAATGACATGCTGAGGTGCAGTTGCGATCTTATTGTGCATGTTATTAACGAACATGCATTGTTAATTTGTTATATCTAAATATGTCAGCTGATATTTCCAAATATAGGTGGTAAATTCTCCGAATTAATGGGATAAAAGCCACAGTTGAATATTCTCGAGCAATGTATACTATAAACCAGCTAGTGGGAATTATTACATTTTACATATCCTTTTGGGGCTCTCCGCTGGTTGGTACCCAGCTTCGTTTGGGTGATTTCTGCTTCGCAGATATAGCCCCTTCAGTAGATCTCACAGTAGTTATAAAGCATAAATGAAGTTAAATTCAGACAGAATGTTAAGATACGTAATTATCATCACTTATAAAGTAAAGTACATAGTTTAATGAATTCAGGTACCAGTAGCCGAGAGCCCCATAAACCCAAATCTATATATACATTTGCATATGCCGTTCTTTCATGTTTGTTAATAATGATTGCTAATTGTTCACAGGGATGTTCTTTATGTTTTTATAAAATGATCACTAATCTTTCATATCGTACTGGAGCTCATTTAATGTAGTTTTCTAAAGAGCATGCACAGGAATGTACCGTAATTAAATTTAGTTAAGTTTAATCTATGCAGGCACGGGCAACTTTGATCTAGTCAATATGAGTCATACTTCTAGATTAAATGTGTCTTTGCTGTAACCACTACTTTTCAAGTTTAGGCCAGGCAGATTAGAATATTGGATATATACTATACCACCCATGACCTGTCTCCTGGTAACATCTGCAGTCAGCATGGGCTTGCCGAGCTAAACTGTCTCAGAGACAGTTCCTGGTTGGTATGGTGTATATACATTTTATTCTGTAGGAACATTTAGCGAGTCCTATTCATTTATGAATTAGTATATACTTTCTATATTATCTAGTCCTATGATATTCATGTTACATTCAGAGCCTTATATGGCATCATATATGTACTTTATATTTCACTCTATATCATATTATCATTACTACTTGATGCTTTATTCAAAATATGTGCATTACTGATTATATGTGTGTGTACCTGTATTTTTCTATTTTTTGAGGAAGCGATATTGACGCATGCAATGTTATTTTAATATATTATGAAAAACGCATTCATCGGATCATTATGCATCTATTCACCTAGAGAGGGGTTTATAAATTCCAGAGAAATGACTAATCTCATTTCTCTTAGTTTATATACCTCGATCTATTAGCCTTTCATCATCTTATAACGCTATTACACAGAGATTTTATTTCATAAATAATCGCAATATTCAGGGATCGAAAAGTTAAATCAGTCCATGTGTTGTTTGAATCAGCTGCCGGCTTTGTTTACAATCCGGCGACCTTGACATTCCGTACTTGTGCTAGGGCTTCCTAATCTAATGTAATAGATTGTAATTCCTCACCCTCAATTGATTATGACATGAAATAAATTCGATAAGTAAAATATAGTCAGGTAAAATAAAACGAGGAATTCTAAAGGCAATAGGTGCACAGTGATCACGTGACTTTATCAGTCGCGATTCTATGTAAATTCAGGTTTTAAAATATTTGATATGTACAAGACGTTAGAAAGTCAAGAAAAATTAATGCAAGCGGGTGGCTGAACATAGTCAACGAAGTCACTGTATTTAATTATAAAAGTGAAAGTAACATCGAGCAGTTGATTTTAGCCAATCAGAATAGAGGTTGGGCGAAGCCCGGAAACACACGCGGTATACGATGTTTCACATGCTTTTATACGCCCACTGTCACGAGTTACGGGGACATGGTGCATGATTTAAACGTGACGTTGTTGTCAATCAGATTGTTAGTTACAACCGGTTGTGGGGACAAGCGTTGTTTGTCATATGTTTCCCTATGAAATAGCTGTAATTTTAAATGACATACGATGCGCTCTCTTTCGTCAGGACCTTGGCATGGATAATAATTTTCAAACGTTATCTCACTGTAGATACTTCTGTTTAAAAAAGGGTACACAATTATTGACGCGTGTATTATCAATGGAACTACGCGAAATTCCGCGGAAGACTGAAAATAGTTTATTACTGCGATAAGTTCTAAAGAAAAACAAATGATCCCGTTTTATTACGTATTCAGTTATTTGTTAATTGGGTTTCTGTGTGTAATATTTAACCATTGGGTAGGCACTATAATCCACTATTCTCTTAAAGGTACTCAATCCGAACAGAGGGTCCCCATCTCAACAGATTCCAACAACAATAATCCGATCAGAGGGTCTTATATTACTATTTCTTTGGCTTTGGGGGTAAAAAATATTTGATTCGAGTCGAGGAACCCATCAAACAAAGCTCAGAGTTATTAGATATTGATTTTTGAAATTTGTTAGTTTCTCGAGATGAGTATATATACTAATAATTGCTGTCAGTTTCGTAACCTGCGCGAGATGTGTACACCAAAACACAATTCAAACAGACAAGGATGGATAACTCTAAAATCAAGAGGTAATAATAACGCAATTTTGACTGAGTTCTGGAAATTTTCCACCAAAATTTAGAGATGCTTAATTTGCCAACGGAACAGCTGATATTGTTTGCATAAGTTTCGCTACTTCGGCGTTTAAATTCTTGTTTCGATAAACAAATACTTGTAGTTTTGCAGAATTGCTTACCATAAGCATAACATAAAGAGAACACATATGGTTTCTCGAATAATATATTCCTGAAATATCGCCGCTCGTGAAGATTCGCATATTGCAGGTATTATTCAGCAAACCATAGGTATTCTCTATGTTCGCATAGTGCTGAATAGAACGCAACATGTTCGGGCTCTAATTAATAGTCCTGCATAATAGTCGTGTGACAAATGGTTAACTTGTATCTGGATTCAACATTTAGAAATGAGGCAAAACACATAAGGCTTATATTGAAAAGAATATATTTCGTGTGAATACCCAAATATATCATCCAATTATTGATACAAAACATGGTATATATTGTCTATCTATCAGCAAGTATTTATGGGCAAATTGTGGGAACAGCTATGTAATCACATTCATCGTATAAGCAGTCTAACAAAATAGAGTTACTGTTCGTGGCTCGTTTTTGCGCTTTGTGTCTGGAATTATATGTTGTTAATAGAGACTTGGGGTAAATACATCATTACACGGCTTGTTGAGGCGGGGATCGCCTCGGGGGATACGAGCCTCTACCGGGGCATACCACACAGTATCCCCCCTCAAAAAGCCGTGTAGCTTTTATTATGGACAGTTATCTGCTCATCTACGTGCGGTGACCTTCGTGGCATCGTATGTGGATGTGGAGGAGAATCACGTGATCTCATACGTCTCTCACGCATAAAATAAGAAAGTCCGCCCAATTATTCACGAGTGGGCTAAAACCATGCCTCGTGTTCCCCATTTATCGTTTCTTTTACGAATGGAAGATAACCAAATGCACAAAAACGCAATAAGAACGCGACTGTACCTCGGTGTGTCATTTTTAATGCGTCCGAACCTGAACCAAATTTGTCCGAACCTGAACGAAAATTGTGTCTGAACCTGAACAAAATCATCGCGAATGTTGCGAATCCGAACCTGAACATTTTGAAATTTTCAAAGGCCGTTTTTCGGAGTTAGACAATAAAAATATCGCCGGTTTTGCATTCCGAAGATGTGTGGTGACCTAATCTACCCACAACAATACATAAATTTGCGGATGCATGAGCCCAGGGCCAGAAAAAAAGAAAAAGCGAACATTTCGCCGCCTCGATAAAATTTTGAAAAATTATGACGACTTGACACGCCAAATACAACAATTCACATGCCTGTCATGCGAAAGGCGTGTTACGTATGTGTTGGGGATACAAATTCCTACATAACTGTTTCAAGGTGTATCACCGAAAGATGTCGTTGATTGCTGCTTGGAGACAATATATACACTTACCGTTTATCTGCTTTAGTGGGCGCTGCCATCTTGGAATGTCTTGGACAGTGATAGCTATTAGCAATACTATTGGAAAACTTTTCAACAAAATTATCAACAATCGAATCAATACATATCTTGAGGAAAATTAGTAATAACCAATTTGGATTCTGGAAAAATCATGGGACACAAGAATGCATGTTTGTGTTAAAATCTATTATAGACAAATATAAAAGCAAGCGCAAACCCGTATATCTAGCAGTTATCGATTTAAAAAAAGCATTTGATTCTATAAACAGGGAGTTGCTATTCGAGAAAATGATGAATATTCGAATAGGGGGAAATATTCTAGACATTTTTCGCTCAATATATAGTTTAATCGACTACATTATCAAAACATTACAAGGACTTTCGCAGCCCTTTGCCTCAACTATAGGGGTGAGACAAGGATTTCGCTGTCCCCTACCCTATTTAAGATATTTATTGACGACATCAAATCATGTTTTGATGAATCTTGCGGTTCATGCACTCTACAACAATCTAAAATTAACCACTTACTGTTTGCCGATGACCTACTGGCTTACAATGGTCACTTGATAAAGTTGTCAGCTACTCTCAAGACAACGTATTACCCATTTAATAACATCAACAAAACTGAAGTAATGGTGGTTAATCAAAACTCTACTGCAGTTCCAATGTTCAAAGTTTTAGGTAATGAGTTGAAAATTTGCGATCAGTTTTCATACCTTGGACTAATTTTTACGAAGAGTGGAAAATATAAACTCGCCCAAGAGTCATTGAGTACAAAAGCACTTAAAGTAATGCACAAACTGCGACGTGAAATGATAAATCGCTACCACATATCTATACCACTGGCACTAAAACTTTTTAATACATTAATAAAACCAATTTCTGTGGCGTTATTAATATAGTTATCCGAAATGTGCAAACTATTTCCATCTGCCGTGTTCAATGACGCAACATACTTTTCTTTCATTGTTCTAAGTGAGGGTTTGATTGTATTTGATTCACTTGATCTATGTGCTTCGCGCAAGATTTGGTTCGCTTGAAGAATGAATACATAAATAAATATATTCTTAGTGCAGACGATCCAGACAGTAAACTAAGGACATAATTATAATCAATTAAAAAACGTTTTTCGACTCGAACCATATCTGTTATATACTACTTCGATGAAAGACCGTGAACAATTCTGTAGACTTCGAATCAGTTGTCATTCATTAGAAATAGAAATGGGTCGACGCAAACGCCCACCGACACCAGCTGATAAGCGTATATGCAAAATGTGCAATACTAACTCAGTGGAAGACGAGAAGCATTTTGTCCTCCATTGTGCTAAATACGACAAGTTGAGAAATTTTTATTCGAAGAACTGAATTATAAAAGCAGCACATTTCTAAGAGCCAGTAATATCTCAAAATTTATATACATAATGCGAAACGACCAACCAAATAATACAAGTAATGTGATCAGTCGAGCTATCATCACACCGACCATTCGAAAACGCGCATCTGTGTTGCCAACCGCGCTTCTACGACGATACAACCGCGCATCTCTAGTTTTATGTTGCAATTTCTGGTCACGAAAAACAGAAAAATACGGTTATCAATTAATTTTGACAGAATGGAACGGTTGGTATAGTAGAAGTTACATTCGCTCAAAACCTCGATATTTGCCGGGTTGAATTCGATACAATTGTGTATATTTCGTTAAAGCATTGAGGTAGAAATAGGCTGCAGAAACAGCCCGGGGTCCTAATTTTGGCACATATTTTTTCACAATGTATCGGCATTTAGCAACACGATTGAGTATTTTTTCGGATTCCTTTAGTCAAATGTTCCTGCAATCACCTTGCGTTGAAATTTGGGTTCATCCTGTAGCCAATGTCCATAAAATGAGTCGATTTCGGAAGTGGGTATATCGAAAAATATACGACAGTGCTTCTTTGTGACCAACAACCAACCATCTATGTTGCCGAATTCCTGTCTGATTATAACTAAAGTAAATATCGCGTGTATATGTGTCCGAATCGATGTCCAGAGGAGACTATTTCGTTTCCTGAACTAGATGTAGTCAAATTCGTCTCGACTCGTGCTCAACTGACACATTCGACAAATTATGTTAGTCAAATCAGCTGGTAAACGAGTCCCATATGCAATTGAATGTTGTAGCATGATATACTGGATAATCAGCTGGTTGTCCAGTGCAGATGGGGTCACATGCATGGTTGTAGGAACGTTTTGTAAAGGACTCTGCTATCATTGAACAGATTTTCTTAGTCAGATTTATTTGCGTGAAAGAATACGCGTTTAACACGTCATATCGGCGTTATATTGGAAAACAATAGGTAGGGCCTATGATTTATTTATACACATCACATATTATTCCTTAGTAACGCCCGTCAATCAACGGCTATACTGGTGATGGATACACACATATGTTTAGTGCATCAAAAATGTGCATCGTCTAAATTATCGAAGCATACTAATACTATACATAGCGAATATTGTCATTAATAACCTCACGCATGTGAGATATTCCTTGGTGACGCCCACCAGCGGTCACACGGATGCGATATATGTAAAACAAAATTCTGCATCCAAACATGTGTATAATGTGATATTCTAATTAGTCTATGCATGCATATTATTGGATTACCATAATAATCTCACGCATGTGAGATATTGCTTAGTGACGACCATCATCGATCACACGGGTGCGATCTATGTAACTTCGTTCTGCGTATCCATTTAATGTATAATTTGTTTCATAAATAGTCTACATTACGAGTTATACCTTCAGCACTCGAGAACACGAGTACTATGTCTACATTGTATATACAATTATACATCATTCGCATGTGATCATTATATCGTCATATGACTATATTTATACATTGAGTGCATGTGCTTGTGATTTGATCTTTTGATTTATGTACAATGTATTTGTAAATAACCATGTACTAACTATCTCTCTCCTCAAAAGGAGGCAATAAAGAATATATCAGTGTTTACAAATGCCCAAGATATGGAATGGATTGCAGGTATTCTATAATTAAATACCGTGTTCACAGATTGGCAGACGATTACCTGTCGGGTTACTGTAGTTCATCCGAGTCAAAGGTGATGGGTCGCTGGTTCTTGTCTTTGTTAATACCTGTTCCTCAATAATCTGTTTCATATTTGGGGTTGAGATTGCATGCTTTTCTGTAACTTTTGTGAGCCAATATCGTAATAAACATTGAATTTATTATCGAGAAGAAATTCCTTAACTGTAAGCAACGCAAAGCAAACACTCTCACAAAGAGTCACTGAAATCGCTAAATTTAGAGTTGCGACCTTCGCGCAGAGTGAATTACATAATTAAGGAACAGGTAATAACTAAGAAATATATTCCCGGCGTTATATTTTCGAGTTTATAATGCTCCAGTCAAAACTTCAAAAAATTCCCATATCTTGTACTGGTGGAATATGATTTATATATACGGGTGTTAGTCAGAATAGAAATTCATGGCATGCTGTAAACCTTTTATGATCGATCAATAATAAGCATTTCAATGTCAAAAAGCATTACAAACTGTTATAAACAACCTGTAATTGGCATGTTTCGTCTCATACCGTTATATAGTGATACAGGCACACATATAAGCGCGCACCATGCACACGCTGTATAATGTGGCCGTCCATCAAACGGTTCACGTTTTGTATTGAGTAATTCTATATATCTTACCATTTTAATCCATCGTGGATTTATACTGGTTTCATTTGCTCAGCCAGGTAACATTTGTCATCAACACATAATATTTTTACACCAAAACCTAGCGTGAACCAAGCGGTGTCTTGACATCAATCCGTTCGATTGTGACGTAGCCATGCAGTGGTCGCTGTTCTGGATTTAACCAGTCTACATGTAAGTGCTATGATAATCTCGTAATCTCGGTAATACTATTTGGTCTACGCTATACATACTTCCGCCACCGAATTCGCTAAAAAATAATCTTCCGATACAATTAATATATATTACGGTATTCACATTTCGTTAAACCACATATAGTCGTAATATTTCTTATCTTATGGTGAGATGATTCATATATTAAGAACGTTTTATTACCCACAATGTATAAGCGTGCTAGTATAGCTGTCCGTTAAAATTTCAGTCAACCCAAAGTCAATCACTCCACAAACAAGCTTGGTATATCGACATGGCGACAAGTGCGGCCATATGGATGTAACATAAGCGAGAACGTTTTATTTTAATCAACGCAACATAATGGACAATACTCTCTTATATATTTCGATTTCATTTGCTCAGCCTGGTAACATTTGTCATCAACACATAATCTTTTTCCACCAAAACCTAGCGTGAACCAAGCGGTATCATGACATCAATCCGTTCGATTGTGACATAGCCAGTGCTCGCTGTTCTGGGTTTAATCGGTACATGTAAGTGCTATGATAATCTCGGTAATAATTTTTGGTCTACGCTATACTTACATCTGCCACAGATTTCTCAAAAAAATAATCTTCCGATACAATTAATATATATTACGGTATTCACATTTCGTTAAACCACATATCGTCGTATTTTGTCTTATCTTAGGGTGAGATGATTCATATATTAAGAACGTTTTATTACCCACAATGTATAAGCGTGCTAGTATAGCTGTCCGTTAAAATTTCAGTCAACCCAAAGTCAATCACTCCACAAACAAGCTTGGTATATCGACATGGCGACAAGTGCGGCCATATGGATGTAACATAAGCGAGAACGTTTTATTTTAATCAACGCAACATAATGGACAATACTCTCTTATATATTTTCGATTTCATTTGCTCAGCCTGGTAACATTTGTCATCAACACATAATCTTTTTCCACCAAAACCTAGCGTGAACCAAGCGGTATCATGACATCAATCCGTTCGATTGTGACATAGCCAGTGCTCGCTGTTCTGGGTTTAATCGGTACATGTAAGTGCTATGCTAATCTCGGTAATAATTTTTGGTCTACGCTATACTTACATCTGCCACAGATTTCGCAGAAAAATAATCTTTCGATACAATTAATATATATATTACGGTTTTCATATTTCGTTAAACCACATATCGTCGTATTTTGTCTTATCTCAAGGCGAGATGATTCATATATATATTATACACTTTTTATTACCCACTGTGCATAAGCGTGCTAGCATAAATATACGTTAACATTTCAGTCAACCCAAAGTCAATAACTTTTCACAAACAAGCTCGTTATATGGACATAGCGACAATTGCGGCCATATGGATGTAACATGTGCGAGAACATTGTATTTTAATCAGCGCAACATAATGGACAATACTCTCTTATATATTCACTATTCATATATATATATGAAATTACTCTCGAATATGCATTATATGTAATATATAATATAGTTTTGTCGGAAAATACACATGACAAGTGCTTCATACCATCCGGCCTTACGGTTGCGATATACATATATATATGCACTAGTAGCCAGTGTTATTGTGTATTTTAACCACTGTATGAGGAAATTGGTCATGTTGATTAATATAGTTGCATGCATAAGTATTATTCTGGTCCTTTTTTTAATTCTATGCACTTTTATTTCCAGAGACAAGAAGTTGAACAGTGAGATATCGATGGCACCAGAAGATTTTGTTCCATTAGCAGGGAATGTTGACTTGGACGTAGAAACATTCCTGTTTACAAATACATTGTACATAAATCAAAAGATCAAATAACAAGCACATGCACTCAATGTATAAATATAGTCATATGACGATATAATGATTACATGCGAATGCTGTATAATTGTATATACAATGTAGACATAGTACTCGTGTTCTCGAGTGCTGAAGGTATAACTCGTAATGTAGACTATTTATGAAACAAATTATACATTAAATGGATACGCAGAACGAAGTTACATAGATCGCACCCGTGTGATGGATGATGGTCGTCACTAAGCAATATCTCACATGCGTGAGATTATTATGGTAATCCAATAATATGCATGCATAGACTAATTAGAATACCACATTATACACATGTTTGGATGCAGATTTTTTTTTTACATATATCGCATCCGTGTGACCGCTGGTGGGCGTCACCAAGGAATATCTCACATGCGTGAGGTTATTAATGACAATATTCGCTATGTATAGTATGCTTCGATAATTTAGACGATGCATATGTTTGATGCACTAAACAGATGTGTGTATCCATCACCAGTATAGCCGTTGATTGACGGGCGTTACTAAGGAATAATATGTGATGTGTATAAATAAATCATAGGCCCTACCTATTGTTTTCCAATATAACGCCGATATGACGTGTTAAACGCGTATTCTTTCACGCAAATAAATCTGACTAAGAAAATCTGTTCAATGATAGCATAGTCCTTTACAAAACGTTCCTACAACCATGCATGCGACCCCATCTGCACTGGACAACCAGCTGATTATCCAGTATATCATGCATGCTACAACATTCAATTGCATATGGGACTCGTTTACCAGCTGATTTGACTAACATAATTTGTCGAATGTGTCAGTTGAGCATGAGTCGAGACGAATTTGACTACATCTAGTTCAGGAAACGAAATAGTCTCATCTGGACATCGATTCGGACACATATACACGCGATATTTACTTTAGTTATAATTAGACAGGAATTCGGCAACATAGATGGTTGGTTGTTGGTCACAAAGAAGCACTGTCGTATATTTTTCGATATACCCACTTCCGAAATCGACTCATTTTATGGACATTGGCTACAGGATGAACCCAAATTTCAACGCAATGTGATTGCTGGAACATTTGACTAAAGGAATCCGAAAAAATCGACGAGAAAATACTCAATCGTGTTGCTAAATGCCGATACATTGTGAAAAAATATGTGCCAAAATTAGGACCCCGGGCTGTTTCTGCAGCCTATTTCTACCTCAATGCTTTAACGAAATATACACAATTGTATCGAATTCAACCCGGCAAATATCGAGGTTTTGAGCGAATGTAACTTCTACTATACCAACCGTTCCATTCTGTCAAAATTAATTGATAACCGTATTTTTCTGTTTTTCGTGACCAGAAATTGCAACATAAAACTAGAGATGCGCGGTTGTATCGTCGTAGAAGCGCGGTTGGCAACACAGATGCGCGTTTTCGAATGGTCGGTGTGATCATAGTATTCTTTGAAACGAGAGAAGAAGCCCATGATTGAGGAATGAATTAATAATTATTTTCTATTCCACACGATATCATAGGTCAGCATACAGATTATTTGCACACTTATAGTATTGAGTGTCTATTAAGTCACATTGTATAAATGTAGTTTGAATAGGTTGAAAGTTTATTATACGAAAAATGTATGTATAATTATGTTAATTATATGTCTTCTTATTATGTAATGCATACGGCTCACATGAGTGTTTTTATGCTAATAAATATCATATCATATCATATCTATTATAGATTTTGGGAAATCTGTGTGTGTGTCTGTCTGTGTGTTCGCGATGGACTCGAAAACGGCCGAGCCAATTTCGATGAAACTTGGTATGTGGGGGTACTTTCGGCCGGGGAGTGGCATGGGCCTGTTAATTTGCCTGTGCGATGTGACCTTGACCTTGAAATCAGGTCATTTCAAGGTCAAATGCCCGAGTATCACGGGATTTCGATGAAAATTAGTGTCTAGGGATACTTTCGTAAGCCTATTTGTTTGTCCGTGCGACGTGACCTTGACCTTGAAATCGGGTCAATTCAAGGTCAAATCGTGAATTTTTATGGGATTTCGACGAAATTTCATACATAGGGTTACTTTTGTCCACTGAGTGGACAAAAGACGGGTCAACTCGTGACCCCGACCTGACATTGACCTTCAAAATGATCAATTCGAGGTCAAATCGGGTAAACCTGGAGGGATTTCGACGGGTACTTTTGTCGGGTACTTTTGTCCGGGCAGTGTTTTGGATGGGTCAAATCGTGACCCCACCTCACCTTGACCTTCAAAATGGACAATTCAAGGTCAAATCGCGCAATTCGCCGAAAAGCAGAGGGGAAACAGCCCGGACGAAGTCGGGTCCACCTGCTAGTATTTTATATAATAGAAGAATGAGTCTATGTATATTTTGAATTGATCGAGTGTTGGAGCCTCAACAGCGAAGTCTGGCAGAGAGTTCCAGCTATTTACCACCCTCTGTGTCAGTGAAGAAATATTTTCCTATCTCCTTGCGCATATGTAGCTTTTTATTATGTCGTCTTGTTCTTCCTGATTAATTTCTTTCTAATAGGTCACAGGCATTGATATTGTAATGACCATTCAACAGTTTAAATATATACCTCGATTAGATCTCCTCTAAATCTTCAATATTTTAAAGACATCAGATTGAGTCTTATCATTTGGTCTCGGTAGCATAGAGTTTTGATTTGAGGAACTAGTTTCGTTGCTTTTCTTTGTATTTCTCTAACACAATGCTTTGATATTTGTGATGTGTGCTCCATGCAGAGTTACAGTATTTGATGATAGGTGACCATGCTTTAATATGTAGATCGATCGTAAAGTATCGATGTCCAAGTTCGTGAAAGTTCTATTGACTATGCCGATGATTTGAGAAGCTTTATTGTTTTAGGATATTGTAGTAAGGCTAATCTGGCCATGTCAAATTGAGCTATAGCGATGGGATATCTCGCAGGACAACACATTTCGGGTTTTCACGGGGTGTGTATTCGCTAGATGTCTGATAGTTGCAGTATGTAACTATTATGACCACGTTAATTGCTTTCGATATTTAGGTATGAACAATGGCTGGGCCACTCTTGAAGATTTTATGGCGGGAACACAATGACTCTGATTAGTAGATTTTTGATCCGCATTTAGAGGCTTTCAGGTGTGGTGAATGAGAAACCTGCAGTAATAAGCCATAGTTTTTTGTAATCATTTGAAGGATTAGTTGTAACAACGGAATTCTGAGGCGGTGCATTCATGTAACCAATATATTTTATATTATAATTTATATTTATGGCTAATAATATGATCTTGAAAGTATCTTGAAAGTATCCATTGTTGTCAGTTGATCACTTTAATTTGATATCTATCTGATCTAAATATATTTTCAGATTTCAGGGAAGTCTTTCCAGTCAGTCAAGTTAATTCCAAACAGAATCAGAAAGTTGTGGAACATATGCTCAAGGTGGGATGTTTACCTATTAAACAATCAAATACTGATAAGGGAGCATGTCAAAACCTCTTTCGCATATGCGAAAATATTGTCGATAATGTTGAAAAAGTTTTGACGTAATTGTGCAAAAACAAAATGTCGGAAATGACGAAAAATAATGTGATAACGTCGAAAGCGACTGGCCATAAAAGTGCGATAACGTCGAAACCACAACGACCAAAATTTCCGTAAAATGTCGAAACTTTCGACAATGCGAAAGTCGCGACGTCGAAACATTGATCGATATTCGCAAACGACGAAAAGTTGACGAAAAGTTAAAACATCGATACGATGTTGTCGCACTTTGTAAGTTCGCGCATTTATTTTTGCCTTCTGAGTAATCAGATGCCAGCTGAATTTTGATTGGCTGAATTGTGTGAAGGAAAATAAAGTTCAGGCAAAGGCCATACAAACAACTCTATGCGGTTAACACACAAGTACAATGACTTGACAGTGCGACTGTTTTGATAGCTATGAGTTCGCACGAGTCCTAATTAAACAATAGTCAACCCATTCCAAATGTGTGAAGGGGTGACATTTAGCAAAAGGCTATACAAACATATAGGCCTATTGACATATAATGACGTATACCGGTCCTCACAACTATGCGTGGACTGTGTGACAGTTTTGTTGTTGTTGTTGTCGTGATGTCTTCTCAATTAGTGAACAATGGTTTAACTCGTCGGACAAAACCAACACATCTGATATATGAAATTCCAAAATGAAGCGATTTGATGTCATAATATCAGTTCGATCATGGCTAGAAACAGTGATGAAATTGCGTTAGCGGACATATACGCAGTTGGGAAAATATTAGACCAGCAGTTTACACAGGCCGACAGTACGAAGAGGTTAGGGTTTTCACAACCCCAGGTATCACACATCTAACAGAAAAAAGATGAAATCACACAGAAATTTTAAACCAGCTGCACCCATCCACAACGGGAGCGACAACTGTCCATCCAGCATTTGAAGCAATAGGCCCGATATAGAACAAGCCCTCATCACATTGTATCAACGCCAGACATATATATAGAGAGAGAGCCATACCCCCTATGTTCATTGGTTTATAATGGTACGTATATCATTATCCATGTTTTTATTATTCATTCAATAAAGAATCGAGAAAAACATAACACTCAACTCCTCTGCCAGTCAATGATACCCACAGACGAAACTAGGATTGGCCTGGGAAATTACAGTGCTAAAAATAGCACAACACAACACGTGGATATTCCAAACTATTCTATATGTTTTGTATTAAATTAACTTTGTTGCATCTGATCGCTGATATATATTGAATAAAATGTGTAGATTTGAAATAAAAGTCGCCGACGAATTAATCATGATAACGCTGCGCTCCGACATCTATCTAACAATGATTTCATACTTAAATTGCGAAAATGGAAGCATTGTTTACAACAAAACCACCACCGGGTTTACGGTACTTTCAGAATGCCATTGACTAAATCGAGAATGCGTAAACATTAAAATATGTGTCCACATTAAAATATGTGTCTGGTCTAGAAAGACAGACTGAACCTGTAGAAATTAACTCTACGTGGCATACGGAAAGTATACTATAAATCGGGGTTGTGGAATAATTTATTGTCGTCCTCGGCTGTATTCTTTTATTCATAATAGTTCAACAATTAAATGGTGACGGTTTATCCAAAATGAAGACAAGTTACATAATCACACACAAAAACGATTTTCGAAATCAAAATTTGCATTGTTTACGGTACCACTCTGCAGTATTAATGCGATGGTGTAGCAATTATTGCCCGAGATTTTGGGGGACTTCAACCTGTACTGTAATATTTACTGTAAACCAGTGATAAAATATCACTGCTGTAAACCCACGTATTTGCGGCCACCTTGTGACATCAAAATGTAGGAAATGATTGTGTTGGCCTATCCTATTATATAAATTGGGTCTGGGAATAATTTATTTGGGACTTTAAATAAATCGGAATTGTTTCATATAGGAGAATACTCCGATTAAATCATTGGAATTCTTATGAGAAAAACTCCGATCCGAGAAATTTCAGCATGGACACCGACATCTTCGCGACACATCAGTATAAAACTGCGACTATGGAGTATTTATTGAACACAAACTGTCCTGCCAATCATATCGACACAACAGCAATATTGACGGAAATAATACTGCGATCTTGACAAAAACAAACACTGCGAAAATATGTCGAAACAGAACAGCGAACAGTTGAGCAAAACTGCGAAACAAAACTGCGATAATTGCGAAAACATCGAACCAAGACAGCGAAAATGACGAAAAATTGACAAAAACGTACAACGTTACGGCGTGCGATAATGTCGGAAAAAACAACGTCAATGACGCCACATTTTTCGCATTTTTTTCGCATATGTGAAATAGGTTTTGACATGGCCCCTAACATACTGCAACATAACCTGTGTTCCGAACGGAATGATATTCTCTGATAGTAATTGTAGTACATATCTTGACTCCCTTGAGTCTATACATGATGTCTTTTTGTCTTTTGTAAAGCCTTGATGGATAAATGCATTTATTTTCAAGAAATTTTGCAGGAAAAATCTGATGGAAGGGAGATTTTTCATTTTCACTTTTTAGCTCAACTTGACAAAGTCAAGTTTGAGCTATTGCTGTGGGTTGGTGTCCTTTGTCCATCTGCGTGCATCTGTGCATGCTTCCGTGATCCGTCAACAATTTCCTTTAGCACGTCTCACTGGTCACATCTCTCATCCGATCTTCACCAAACTTCATATGGATCTTCGGGGTGACATCAAGATGGGGAACTGCCAATTTTTTTCCAAAATTTCCATTAAAAACATGGCGGCCAGCAGCTATCTTGGATTTGAATTTACAAGCTATACTGAGTAGAAATCTGCCAGCAGCTACCAAATGAGAACAGTCAATGAGAAATCAAAATGCCATCACATTCATTTGGACAACATGGATATGCCAGGCTATGCTGAATGAACCCAAAGACTACAAACCCTGAGCTGTGTTAGAGACTGTCATTCATCTTACTGTCCCTAACTACCTACCTTTATTAAATACCTCTGATAACCAAAAATGTATCACAATAGGGATCTCTTGATTATTGATTTTTGTAATTGATAATCGACTGACAATAATCAACGATTAATTGTATAATGACTCCAATATATTAAGACCTTTCAAAATGTATCTGGTAAGGTGAGTTATAGTTCAACAACTGACTGTTGTTTGTTTCAGGCTTCTGTTATTGTCAGGACAATAAATTCACAATGGAAAATGGTTACTTTGGGATATGAATAAGATGTGGGAAATTTGATCACAAAAAACGACTGGAAATACTGTTTATTTATGCCAAGCAAGGACCAATGCATGTTATTCCGCGACGGCACGATTGGAAAATAAAACGGCACCAAAAACCACAATAGTACCAATTAGTCGATTACCAAAATGGTAATAGATTATCCACTTTATCAACAGTTAATCAATTATTTGATTAATTGTGACAGCCCTAATCGCAGCTGTCAGAAAACCTCCTCAATCATCCATTATCATCAGCATGCAGAGAACCAATTACATGGCCTATAATGACAAGTATACCAAAATCTATATTCGTCTTGACCTTTATGCTTGTGGGAGACATTGTATCAAACCCTGGACCGAAGGCTAAAGAAAATATCCCATGTGACTATTGTCAGATACAAGTAACATGGAACCAACAAGGAGTATGCTGTGATGATTTCAGCATCTGGTTTCACAGATCATGTGTAGAAATGTCTCTGGGAGAATACATATACCTACACTGAAAGAGCATCTCATGGATATGCTGTAGATACAAGAACACAAACATGGACAGCTTCACCAAGGGTTTTAAGCAGTCTGTCAGTGTCAAATTAATACTGGTACATCATTTTTGTTCTCAATTCTTAACCAAAAGCAAGGAAAACGACACAATCTCTTTTATAACTGAGAAGATAAGACTTTTGTACCTAACCCTTGCATGCTATATTTGCTATTTTTGTTTAGTTTAACTTTTTAAGAAGTTTTTATTTTTGGTAACATTTTTCTGACTATGGGCTTGTGGCTATAGCCTACTATAGAGATTTGCATGAAAAATTCAAATTTGTTTCATCCTTACAATTTAAAGCTTATTTTGTAGAACTCATCATAGTGATCACAAAACCAAAAATCTTATTATTTGAGTTATGGACACTTTTGCAATACTTCAGAACATAAATGATTGAGGGATTCCCCATTGGAAAAAAAATATTATACTAGGCTATATGACCCCTACACATTTACGACAATGGAACAATCCTGGATCATCTCTGTGCACTACTTTTACTTTTCATGCACTCAAATTCTTTTTATAGCATATATAAAGATGACTTTTATAAAATCCGGCTGCTGAGTGAATAATATTTAATACTTTTTCGGTAAACTATTTTGGCCATTTCTCTCATATTCCTCCACACACTGCCATTTCCACTGGTACACACACGTTTGTTTTGTGCGCATACTGTCAGAGTCAAGTGTATTGTGCATGCAAAAGATCATAAAGTACAGTGAAGTGACGAACATAAAAAGCACAAATTTTGATTATTTATTATTTTTACAAAGACAAAAAGCCTTTCTCACCTTTTCTTTTCAATTATAAATTGTACACTAACACCGACAGTCCGACACTCAAAAGCGGGTGTTTGTCAAAACGTAAACAGATTCACATGCAGTACCTAGCACACGCACAGGGCCGACGATTTGCAGTATATAGGACCCCATTTGCAGAGATTCCTTAGCGGAGGTCTCGGAATATAATTGATAGAACAAGCGACTATTATCGATTCTAGTGTTGTAATTCGTTTAAAATACTTCTCAATTGACATAGTACACACCCGTCCCTCCTTTAATGTCGTTTCGTTCCCTAATTCTAAGGGACCTCCGAGAATTTGGTGATTTTCGCAAATGGGCACCTACTGCAAAATCGTCACACTGTGTGTGGAGCATTGGCATTGCTTTCATACATGTACGATAGTCATTTTGTTGAAAATATTCCTGTGTCTCAGTGAAATAGACTACTGTATTCTTTTGAATAATCAGTATTTATGTTTATAGCTAGGGCAGTAATACTATATTTACTATCTGTCTTCCTTTACAAATCACAAGTGAATGGATCTATTTTATCCCGACTAAATAGTGAGTGATTTCGCTTCAAGTCAATTGGTTTAAACCACAGCTGAAGATAAAAAAAAATGGGCATGCCTTTGTCGCCAAGAATATGTAAACATGATTTGCACAACACGATTTACCATGTTGGATCTGGGCTCGATTATCACAATGTATGACAATTGCCTAAGACTTAATTAGTTAATAAAATACTTCATTACTCGAGTAATGCATTGAAACTGTAGATTTGACATAAAACATATCAGTTGAAAGATTTGATATACGTGGTACCGGGAACTTGAACATGAATTCATAAATCAATAAATAAATAAAATCATGTCTTGTCAGACCATTAGTGATATTACTCAGGCGCTGCAATCATTATTGACATTTGTACTTTAGTAACGTTCCAATTGGTAAATTCGGTACCAATTTTTCCATTTGATACGGTCAAAAATGTTATTTTTACGTTGTAATTGGTATTTTATAGGTAGAAATTACTTTCATCATCCGTTGTGAATTGGAAAAATAGGTGTTTTTGCCCATTTTACTGATTTTAGTTATGAGATGACTCCTTACTTTACTGTCAAATTAAAAACTACAAGGACCATGACGTGATACAAGAAGACCTACATAACCTAGTCACGATGAATAGAACCCGTCTAACATATAGAGTATTTGAATGGGTTTACAGTTGTGGACATGCTGGATGGAGTTCGGAGTTAAAGGAAATTTTTCAAATACTTGATCAAACTGACATTTTTGACAACCGATTGGTTTGTGATCTAGATGAAGCAGACAACCTTATTGACATATACTTTAATGCCAAATGGCAAGAAAGCCTGGAACATGTACCAAAGCTAAGAACATATATTCTGTTTAAATTTGAATTTAAAACTGAGGAATATGACTGTCTCAATGAATCTTGCCCGCTCAAACAGATCATTATTGGCACAATTCAGATGTGGGGTACTCCCTTTGAGAATTGAAACAGGTAGATTTAAAGGAGAAAAACCACATGAACGGTTGTGCACATTCTGCCCCGATACAAAAGACATTGAAGATGAGAAACATTTCCTTTTAAAATGCATCCTTTATGACAGTATTAGAAAGGAACTTTTCACAAAAATTAAAAAGAAACATCTATTAAACTGAAATGATGAAATCTGATAATGATGCAATTCAAATATTAATGAATAAATACCCAAGAGAATGTGCTACCTTCATAAATAAAGCATATAACAGAAGAAATGATCAATTGTATGTTAGACAGTGATAAATATGGCAAAATAATAAGAGAATGTGCACAACAACTACCACCCCATCTCCTACCTAAATTAATATAAACAGGTTGGCAGGCACAACATTGTATATATGTATGAAAGAGAGAGAGTGGGAATGAATGGAATGATCATGTGAGAATGAGAAACATATTGGGATATTACAGTGACTTATAGGCCCAGGAGGCTGTGTGTGTTTATGTCAACATTCTTTTTTTGTTTCACACTAATGTAATTTATGCACATGTCACTTAAAATAAATGATCAAACAACAACTAAATACTTCAGCACGCCCAACAGCCAACAGTTTTATCCTATCGATCCCAAACTTCATATGGGCTCTTGTGGTTGACCTCTGGTATTGCTTAAACATTTAAACTTTCTGCATTCCTTAATATCGCTTCATTGACTGTAATGTATGACAATATCCCGTGTCCAAGTTGAGCCACAGTGACCACTTTCATTTGTTTATTCATGGAAGTACAGAAATACGGCATGAATGCCAACAATTATGCATGTAAGTAATTCATATAACCTTTTCCCGCAAAACGTTTTAATATTGCTTTTACAACCTCACATAAATTTATAATTGAAGATAATTCAGATATGAAGGTTTAAGAAATGCTATGGTTAATATACAAAAAAAAATGAGGTTTTCCACATCAGTGTAGGCCCCGGAGAACACAAATTTTTCTGACTTATTAATTAATTAATTTAGCTGCCTACTTCATACAATTCTGATATTTTTTCAGAATCTTGGAGCATCCATGGAGAACACGGAGTTGGTGAGACCACTGAACTCATTAAACTTACTCCCACCAACCTTCTCAACTTGCAATATATTTCTGATCTCAGATGGCCATATAACTACAAAGGATGACACGCTTCGAATCATACAGCAGAGTTCTCATCACACAAAAATATTTTCATTTTGTGTTAGGTCAGTGCTCATTGTCCCATAAATGTTTTGGGGGACTATTGTAATCAGCCGCGTCCGTGAGTTTCGTCTGTCCGTCTGTGCGTCCCATCCATGCGTCCGTCCGAAGTTATAACTCCAGTATTAAATGATCATCCGATTTGATTGAAACTTGGTATGTAGGTGTCTCAACCAAGAACACAGGTGCTCTGCAATTCTGGGTTTGATCTGCTGTTCTTTTATGGAGTTATTTCCCTTTTTTCAACTTTTTTTTTACTTAGAAAATTTCTCACTTTTTCGGTTTCCTGATGATATCTCAAGTTTGGATCCTTTAATTGCAAATACCTTTTTTATCTGGATCAGTCATATCAAGATACAGGTCGAATTTGAGTTTGATCCGATGATTTTTCCTAGAGTTATGGACATTTTTCGACTTAGAAAATTCAATTTTTATTCTTTTTCCTTTGGTTTCCGGATGATAACTCAAGTTTGTATTGTTTAATTGGAAATTCTGTTTTTTTGTGGGTCGTTCATATCAAAATGTTCGAATTTGAATTTGATCCAATGATTTTTCCCAGAGTTATGGGCTTTTCGACTTTGAATTTTTTTTTTTATAATTTTCTCTAGGTACCGGTACCTTCATGGTGTAATCAACTCCTCCTACAGTTTTGATTGTAGTTATTTGAAACTTCAGAGTATTGTTAACCACATGTTGGAGATGTGCAACATGTATATAGATGACGGAAAAATTATTTCTTTTCGGAATTATTAACCCTTTCGACTTAGAACATTTCAACATTATTTTTTTATTTCTTTAACAAAGTGACTTGCCACGTTTTCGGGGGACACTGTGGTTGGCTGACCTTTTATTTAATCTAACTGGCATCTGGATTATTGTTGTAACGATACACTTGGTTACAAATCACGATACATTATCAATGATATGATACATATTATGTTATACTAAATTAGTGTTCTACCACCTGAATAATTATCAGAAATAACATTTTATAACTGGAGATAGAGTTCATTTTTAACTAAAATGCAGCTTAAGGGAGCTTGTCCAATTGCGACGGAATTTCCGTCGGAAATCAGAGTTCCCGATGGATATTTCCGATACCGATGGCAATCAGAGTTTTTGAATCGGTACAAAACTCCGATTCGGTCGGAGATTTTTCGCGGTGTCATCGGTAAAATTCTCCGACGTAATCAGAGTTTATATCAGAGTTTCTTCAAGTGTGGTATGTTTTGAGAAAACTCTGATTCCGTGAATTTCCGTGGGAGTTTTTAATAGATCGTCGTTTCTATTCTTCGTGTATATTGTTTTCCAGACATATCAGAGAAAGACATGTAACATGTTACGTCCATTCTCAACGACTCGGCCATTTCCTCTTCGCTGAGGAAATAATCTACCCATAAATAGAAACCATATTCATGCAATGCTGCAATATACGGCCCTGGTATTAATAACTGGCGCAAAGCAAAATCATCCACAAATCCCTTAATTGGAATGCACTGGGTTTACGGTATTCTCAGAATCCGACGACGGTGCACATATAGCAAGTGCATGCTTCGTGTGATATTCAGAGCTTTTTAGGCTACTGTAAACCCTTTGATTTGTGTCCACATCAAAACGTTGGTTTGAAATAGAATAAAACATTGAAAATGTAAGGCTGGAGGGGTCATGTTACCACTCTGTTTTCAGATCTTTGCAACTTTCGACCAAGCACCATCAACAATATAGACATTTAGTACCCGCAAATAAACAGACACGAAAGTTGCATACAAATCCCCATTCAAAATGATTGGTCACTTAACCTTCCCCTTAATAGCACTTTCTTCACGAGATATTCGGTGCTTTGTCAACCACTGTGACGGATTTGCGGCCACATCAAAACGTATGATTGAATTCTGACACGAAAATAGTACGTGTTGCCTATAATATAAACCGGGATCTGGGAATAATTTATTTGGTACTTTAATCTTCTATTTATAAAAGTTCATTTTAAAAACGGAGTTTGAATTGTCCAGATATTAACCAAATCCGAGATTTTAGCAAATCAGAGAAATTTACTAATATACAAAACTCCAATCGCATTGTCGTTTTCATATAGGAGAAAACTCCGATCAAATCTTATCAAATCGGAGTTTTCACATCGTCGTATTTATATCGGAGTTTTGTTAAGTGTTCATCGGAATTTTCACCGGAATTGATCGGAGTTCTTGGCCGGAGAAAAAACTCCGATCTGAGAAATTCTGATGATTGGAGGGACAAGGCCCCTATTAAATAGACATGTAAACTTGAGAAATAAGTTTTGCTCTTTTATACATGCCCATCTACAGAAATAACTGGACTTCCTGTATCATGATTCACAGGATACGTTACGTGTATTTTTTGAAAACGTATCACGATTCATTTAATTCACAATGAATAATTACACCCATAATCTGGATCTCTCCGATGGATCTCAAACTCTCATATATGGCACCCCACTCCATTTGGGTGGGAAACCATGTGCTAGATATCCCCCCAAATGTCATCATGAATAAGTACTAAGTTGCAATCACTATTAAACTAGTTTATCCTGATATGGCATTTGGAAATTCTAATTACAGACATATTCTCTCAACTGACTATAACTTCAAAAGTTCCAAAAATAAAAACACAAACTTCATCACAAATTTTGCAAAAAATCATTGGTTTACTATAGACCCAAAGACTTCACAGCTTTGTGTCTAATGTGCTTTTCAGTATTAAACTTATAATTCTGATATTCTAAGATCGTGTGGTAGCATTCAATTCATCTATTAAAGTGTGGGTTGAATAAATTTTTTTCTATGGAATCGGAAAATGTTCTCCCCCCCCCCCCCCCCCCCCCCCCCCCCATTGTGTTTGGCCAATAGAACTTTGTAAATTAAACTATTTATTTGGAAATTTGGATTAGATGTTTTAATGTTCTTGTCTTACAGCTCAACAGGAAACCGACATCTGATGAGATCCATATCACGAGTGGGTTGCGGAGCATATGAATACTTTGACAGCAAAGTAAAATCAAAATGGGAACCAAAGGTTTGTGATCTATTAACATTATATAAATTTAATTAAAAGATTAATTGTTGGATTTTGATATGCCCGTTTGAAAAAAACGGCCTTATTATGTGATTGGTCTGTCCATCTGTCTGTCTGTCCCCCTCCATCGTTAGCAGTTTTAGTTTCCAGATGATAACTATAAGTTTGGGTTATTTTATGGGAACTAAATTTGGTGTGTGAATTTTCCAAACCAAATTACAGGTCAAGTTCGAATTTGGGTTCGTTCCGATTATTTTGTTCTGACTTATGGCTATTTTCGACTTAGAATTTTCAATATTTGAGGTTTCCGGATGAAAACTTTTAATAGTTTGGTTTATTTTATCGGAACCAAATTTGGTATGTGAGTTTTCTAGACCAAAATACAGGTAAAGTTCGATTATGGGTTTGGTCCGAATTTTTTTTACTGACTTTGTACAGTTCATAAAATTACAACAGGCATATTTTGCCATGCCCAGCGTAGCTCTTGTTTTAATTTTGTTGACTTTTAAGATCAAGGAGATTCCAATTTATTTATCTTAATTGAAACAAAAGTTATTCTTGGAATTGTCTGCATCTATTGTAATCTAAATTGTGAAACTAATGAATCAAAACTGCTCATTTCCTAGGTGAAGTCTCAGCTTACAAAAGCAGCACAGCCAGCATTAACAACAGTATGTGTGGACTGGCAACAGTTTGATTTGCCATCTCCAATTCAAGCTCCAAAACAAATCACAGCACTATTCAATGGTTCTAGACAAGTTATCTATGGATTTGTTCACAACTGTACACTTGTAAGTTTACGCAAATTATATGACGCAAATATTTAGCTTATTGTCAGAGTGCCGTGTTTTCTGTCATTTACAAAGGCTGGAGTGCCAGGTTTCCTGGAAGTTTGATATGTTGCTCCACAATAAAAGAACAGAGCTTTCTGATATTACACATGTCAATAGTACATAACCTCAGCGTTAATATGTAGTCATCAGGAATTATTCTCGTGTGTTAGTATGATGGTTGCCATGGCAACAGGGTTAGTTTTCGCGAGTTTTGTTTCTTCAATTTTTGCTTTTTATGTTTACCCATACCATAGTATGGTAAACATAGTGTCGTTGCCCGGATTGACCTCTCGTCGTTAGTCCGTCCGTCCGTCTGTCTGTCTGTCTGTCTGTCTGTCTGTAGACACTTTACGCATGGTGCGATAACTGAAATATTTTCTATCTGATCTGAACCAAATTTTGTATATGAATTTCTCAGCACCAAATACAGATCGAGTTCGAATATGGGTTTGATCCGAGTTTTTTTTACGGAGTTATGGCCCTTTTTCAACTTAGAATTTATGCATGCTGCCATAACTCAAAAAGAAATTATCTGACCATAACCAAATTTGGTATGTGAGTTGCTCAACCCAAAATACATATCGAGTTCGAATATGGGTTTGATTCGATATTTTTTAATGGAGTTATGGCCCTTTGACATAGAATTCATGAATGCTTCGATAAATCAACAATTTTTCAACTGATAGGAACCAAATTTTGTATGTGAGTTTCTCAACTCAAAATACAGATCGAGTTCGAATATGGGTTTGATCCGGTACTTTTTACTGGAGTTATGGCCCTTTGATTATTTTATTCATCGCTAAAATATATCAAAGATACACAGGTGGCACTGTCTAGATAGTATCTAATAAATCATGTTCAGGATGCTATGAAGTTGTCTTCTCACACAGAGATAGTATCCTGTTACAATACCATGAAGTTGGTTCTCTCTTGTATTGAGTTAACCCTTTAGCGTTCAGAACACCCCAGAGCGCCCTGCCGTGTAGCGTCCATAAAGCCCTAGAGCGCCCTGCCGCGTAGCGTCCATAGAGCCCCAGAGAGCCCGGAGTTTTGCGTTTTTTTCAGTCATAGTTTACAACAAAACTATTGCATTATAACACAACAAATTGCTTTCATTGTTAATGTAAATAATAAAATATATGTTACATTATTAATTGTTAAGTTTTTGTGGGGTTTTGTGGCAGATTTTGTACAATTTAATCAATAGTTGTCAATAAAATCGCAATAAAACGAAAAGTGGAATGCGGCGGTGCTATTTTTTGAAGTCGACTAGAGAAATCAGCGTACTCAGGTAACTGTGTACGGTCGTCTAACTGACATTTATTTATTTTCGAACTTTATTTTTATTTCCAATAAAATATTCACTTGACTTGTTTATGTTTTTATATCATATGCATCCAAATATAAAACAATCACTACCATTAATTTGACTAACGAAGCTACGGTAAGAGCAAGACGACATGCTGATGTTAGTTTTTTTTACTAAGGACGCCGTGTTTGTTCTTACTGCTGTGTAGGCCTATTCCCAAATAAAACTGTTTCCAATTATTATTTTATTTTTCCTAATTCTTCACATGATCATATTGACAATATTATATTTTTTATAGAGTGTATAAAATGTATAGAATAGCAATGCGAGGAACTAATTAGAAGCTTCCAGCAAACAGCGCGTTCGCGTTTACCAATTTCTGAACACGTGGCTTCCATCCAAGCTGGGCGCGAATTTCAATCTTATAGTTATCAATAATTTTTCAAGAGATATTTATCATTTAATCGAACAAAATTGCACTATTAGTATGTCCTTTGTTACAAGTTGAACATAGGCCAAACAATATATCGATTACCGGTAGTTTAACTGTGTACACACCTTGTGTTTTGGCACTAACTGTGATATACATTGCATCATCATTACATCAAGGTCAAGGTAACGCCTGTGTCTCAATGTGATTTATTTTTAGTATATTTCGTCATCCTTATTCAATACGATGTCTTGCTAACTATTATTTAGTTTGGCATCTCATATATTCACGAAGAGAAATGCACTGTTATCGACCTTAATGGCCATTCAATCTTTTTCAAATGACAATATGTGATGGACATGATCTACGCATGTAAATGTGACAAGATATATCGTAATAAACTGGGTCAAGTACACGCATTACGTTCGTGAGGTACACAGAAGGAGTTGTTGTCAGCGCTGAATATATAGTTCTTGCGATATATATTTCAATTCCGACATATTAAACATTATATTGTTACTGAATAGCATTTCAACTTCTAACCTATGATTTAAAAAATTGAAATTTTAGTCTATTAATGCTGTTTTTATGTCTTTTTTTATACATGACACACGGAGTAATTGTCCAAGTATTTACGTCGACGTTGCATCTTATTTTTGTACCCTCACGATCATGGCTTGTGTTTTGTTTACATTGGTTACTATCTGTGATCACGTGTCAACAACAGTTAATCAGATTTTTACAATGCTGGAATAAATTTCACAATGCATTTCCATATTTTATTGAATTTCGTTGGTACATTATTAAATGCAAATAAATAGAAGTTGGTTAACACTTTGCTAGTGATTGTGGAAAAGTGAAGGTAATTCTGGAAATCGAGGTTACAACGTCAAACTTCATACAAAATCTTCGCGGTGTTTTTGTTGATAAAATATTGGGGATAATTTTATTAAACGATGTCAAAGTATGGTACGCATTCATATGGACATGAACTAGAGTGATTGGTGCACATGTAGATGTGAAAATTTAAAGGAATGCACGCGTAAAACGATCTCATTATTTTATTAGTAAGTGATTGCTAACAGTAAAGAAAGTACGGCAACTGTGTTTCCTTGCCGTCTTACGTAATACACAACTCAATCGACGACGTTTTCTGTTTTGCAAATTTATATATGCAATATATAATGGGGGATAATTTTGTTTAACGATGTCAAATTATAGTACGCATTCATGTGGACATGAACTAGAGTGATTGGTGCACATGTAGATGTGAAAATTTAAAGGAATGCACTGCAAAACGATCTCATTTGTTTTATTTGAAAGTGATTGCTAACAGTAAAGAAATTATGGCGACTGTGTTGTCTCACGCAGTACCGTACACAACCAGATCTCCGGATTTTTTTGTTTTGCAATATTTCTGTTGATAAATTGAACACAATAATACGATAAATTTTCGGAAATTACCAGCTGAAATGACAGCAATAAAATTCAGAATCTGATACATTTCAATGTGAAATTGATTTTAATTCTATGCAACGAATCAGGGTCAAGAAAAATCCGGAAAGATACCTACCAACTCCATAGTGTCTCCTTGTTCTCCATCGCCAGATAGAATATATGATCAAACAAATCATCTTACCTGCTCTTCCCATGAATTAAATAAAAACAAATTGCACATTGCCAATGGGGGGGGGGGGGGGGGGGGGGGGGACTTGACTTTCATAAATATGAAAATCAATTGTTACCAATTAATTAAAATAAAATAAACCATCCTTGCAGATAAACAAGAGCCACCATAAGATTTAATAATACATTTTTTCCTATAACTTTGACGTTACCAGAAAGTTATGTTGGCTGGGGTGACGACGTTCTCTCCTATCAGTATTGGTGTGGGTAATGACGTTAGACATATTACTGTTGGGTAAAGGGTTAATTAACTGCTAGGAGATGTGTTGGCTGTATCAGATATACTTTATACTCTATAAGTATCTCTGGCCATATCATAAGTGGAATGTTTATACTATTATATTTTATATGCATGGTTATTTAAATTTCATCTTAAAGGCATAATCTGGTTTCATTGTTTAATAGCATTACCATTGGAATTTTGTTGGTTCCATGGGAAGACAACTTTGGTTTTCAAAGTTTTAAAAACTTGAGAGCTCTGTATCATGCAGTCTATGGGAACAAAATAATTGTTCATAACACTTTTAGTACTGTAGGTCTAGTTTGTTTTATCTATATATTAATGGAAAGCTTTTTCGACATTGATTTCAATTGATTACATATGTGAATTGAAAAATTAAAGGGGCACACCAGGTTTGATGTATTTTTCCTGTACTCTGCATGAGATAAAACTTTTTATGTGTACCTATACCATAGTATGGTACACATAGCGTCAATGTCCGGATTGACCACTCGTCTGTCTGTCCATCTATATCTGTCTTTAGGTATAATGCGATAACTCTAACATTTTCTATTTGATCGGAACCAAATTTTGTATATAGGTTTCTCATCCCAAAATACAGTTCGAGTTTGAATATGGGTTTGATCCGATTTATTTTAAAGGAGTTATGACCCTTCTTCTTTTTTTAAAAATTTGAAATTTGGATTTTTCATATTTTTTTAGATTGAATTTCTTCGCTCAATTTAACATAAACAAATATTAAAAAACCTTTATAATAATAAAAAAAATATTTAATTCAAAAAAAAAAATTGTCATTGACACTAATTTGTTTTAGTTGTATTCCATTAATAAGGTGTGATGTCCTGTATTGAAAATGTGAAGATTTTATTGCAATAGTTGCATGTAATATAATGATATCAATAAATTGCCATGTGAACATCTAATATCCAGAGTATGAGAATACCTTTAATAGATGTCATTCCAAGCAAAATCTGTTATTAATTGAGTGATGACATATGTTACATAGCTCTAGGGGGGTGGTTGTATGAAGGTAAAGATGAACAACCTGCTGGCTGGTAGAGATGGGCGGTATTGAAATTTCAAGCTCGGTATCGGTATCGGTAAATTTTCGTCGATTTACCGCGGTATCGGTACGGTAATCGGTATTGCTATTAAATTACAAAACCAGAGCAGATATTCCCGGTAAATTGCGGTAATTCAAGTTTTTAACTGAACAATATGCATGTATATATGCCTACGGATTTACTACATTCGTGACAACAGCTAAATGAGGCAACACAATGACCTACACAATTATTCAATTAAGTGATATTCACACATCTGTTTGATGATTTACAAGCACGCCGTCGCATCCCTTTTGAAAAGAATAAGAGATTGCATCATTGCATGGCTACAATATCTAACGTGTCAATTTCGTAACATTTTCGCGAGTGAATAGAATTGTGAGTAGTAATCAGTGAGCACAATTCACAACTCCCTATAAATAGCCGCAACGCGAAATAAATCTTAGAATTTAATCAATTGATGGATCTGTTCTATTTTTAGAAAGTGAAAGTAGATTATGATTCACTGTACAAATGAAATCGGACCTTATTTCTGTTAATGCCGCTTGCATTGTGGTGTCTTTGAAGTCGCCAAAGCCACGTGCTATACGGACTGCCACCGCCTGGGCATTACACGGTGACAGGCAGTGTGTCATTGACGACGTTACAATGTAACAATACGTTACATCACAGCTTCTAACAACTGCATTGATTGTTAGGCCCGTAACTAGGTCAACCATCTGTGAGTGTGTATTCCTTTTGCTCGCTCAATGTCTGTCAAACTGATAACAGGTCACCGACACGGTCAGCTGAGTTCTTATCAAGTGGCTGCTTTTTACCAGTCGGGTTCTTTGTGATGGTCTGATGGATTTGTATAATTCTGAGATTAATTTTAATTAAAGTACCAAATCAAAACTGTTTACTGAGAAACTTTACTCAATACGAAGACACACAAGTTGGCAACACATGAATAATTTCAATACCGAAAAGTCGGTATGTTTAGTTTTGATTCGGTACGGTAAATCGGTATTACGCTGATACCGATACCGCACGGTAAATACCGAGTACCGCCCATCTCTACTGGCTGGATAATTGTTTATCCTATCTGTCAAATTTATTAATGGCTAAACAATTGGATCTCACAGTGAGAGGTCCTTGTGTGAATAGGGACAGAGTTATGAGATTTAAAACGACTCCTCCCCCACCCCAATTACTTTAACCCCTTCTTAAGACAAATTATTTGACCTTTCGATTTTAAGTTAGGTACTGATATATGTATTACTGTGATCATATCTTTGACCAATTATCAGTTATAGCTAATCGCTATCGCCAAGGTATGGGTTAAACATCTGCCGATCGTGATCGGCCTCTCGTTTATATGGATAAATCGTGGTTAGTTCGAAATACAGCACCACACATGACCCACCAACATGTGAGTTTATTGTCAGGCTGTTTGACAACTTGGTATAATTCCATCAGGGTTCAATCTGTGGGAAGGCCATGGCAACAATAACCATTGTTGATGCCGGATTTCTTGATAGGCAATCTAGTTATTTACCATCATATATTTGGACTCCTCCTTATCTCCTGGTTGCTCAGCATCTGGTTGCATGGATATGCAGATGTGAAAGTAGTCATATATTACTAGTAGTATGCTATTTGAAATGTTAGGCAGGGTTTCCGCTAGGGGTAAATACATGAGGCCGTATTGTGGGGGGGAAACACTCAACGCGACGGGCGACCATGGTTCGCCCTGTCGGGAGAAAATTTTGATGTTTGTCAGTGAAAAGTAGCCATTTCCTTGCACCTAAGATATGAAGTAGGAACATTGAAGCTACGTGCATAAAGTAAATTAAAACAGCGTATGTTTCTTTGACATCAAGTTAATTAGTTATTAATTTAGTATTTCCATCATTGCTGTTCAGCGGCAAACCGTATCAAAGGTCAAGGATATCAGAAAGCGAACCGGATTTCGTACCGCCTGTTTCTCGTACCGATATTCTACGCTGGTTTGACAGCTGCCACCACGGGCATTTTCGTAATTAAATCTAACATTTGTTTTATTTTAAGTGTTTTGTTTTCATTCTGGCTTGATCTAGCAATTCATAAATGAAAATCCTTGGACAATTTCTCAGAATAATGCAGAATGAATTATAACCGACAAAAATAAAAACAATTAGTGATTTATTCACATTTTGTGTTTGTGATGGCAGCGATCAGGCCAGCGTAGCAGGGGACTGAACTCTGCCTTGCAATTTGAGTTGGTACATGTAGCCATGCATGGCGGTAGGGAATATTCCTGAGAAGAATAAAACTATTTTCATCAAATACTGTGATTCATGTTCACCCAACATATTGAATCAAAAATGAAAATTAACCAAACTTGTACTCGGTTACAGTCTGTTAATCTTAAACTACAACAGTTCATTCACAACATTTTTTTTAGAAATCAATCTTCCGATCAGTTAAGCTCTTAAACTTATAAATAATGATGTCCCATTCAGCATCTCGAAACTTCCCATCAGACGAAATGCGTCTTGAAATTCTCATAAGTCCCTCCAGCGATTTTGACTTGAGTCGAGTTTGTGTGTCCGACTTTATTAAACTGAACAGCCTCTCCACTGAAGATGTGCCTGCTGGAATTATGCATGTCATCTGACGGAGTTTGATACACTGGAAAGGAATCAAGCAGATTACTCCTAATCATGGGAACCGAGTGTACATGTGTGGGTAGTTTTCTTTGTCGGCAATGGTCCCTTTGATGTGACGATTGGTTTGTCTTTGACTTATGCCGACAAAGCATTAAGATAGAGGACTGTGTAGACAACTGTTCAGGGGTGGCCCGTGCAACTAATTACGTATCATTTAGGCATCAAGTGCACCTGTTAATCGTCCATTGTCGGTGGCCCAATTCCCGGGAAAAGGGGATTGAGCTCGCCATTTCATTATTGGGGAGGGGAATGAGGCCGCTTGACGGCCGGCCTGCCGTAGTAGCGGAAACCCTGTGTTAGGCCTAAGCAAATTATACCTTTGTTTCCTAAACCCGACCGACCGTCCCCCGAATCCTCCTCTCCAACCATATCAATTTCATTTGCAATCTAAAAAAAATTTGTTTTGGTTATTTTATTATTAACAATGTTGGTCTTATAATACATTGGTATGAATAATACATGAACTGTAGCACATTCAGGGGCCAGAGATGTCAAGGTGTCCATTTTTAGACTTAACATTTGAAATAAAATAAATTTTTCAAAAGCCTAACGTACCCTTTCTGATAAGACCTCATTAGGGAGCGTCTCAACAGTCTTTGCGGAATTCCGAAAGCATTTTCCGAAAACAAATGACGTTATGAACAATTTGCGGAAAGCTGTATTCGGAAATTTTGCGGAAATTACGTTCCTTCATTCGGAAAATAGCGCTTAGTTTTGCGGAAAGAAGACGACATTTGCGGATTTTTTTTCGGAATACGTCCGGCGTTTTCAGAATTTGCGGAAATATTGCGAAATTCACCATAACGTTATCGGAATTTGAGTTTCCTCTTTCCGAATTTGCGGAAATAATTGCAGAATTCACCACAACGTTATCGGAATTTGAATGCATGCGGACATCTTTCCGGAACATTTGCGGAATATATTCATGGGTGTCGGGCCGGTATAAAATTGTAAACATCGCCGCATACTATAGAGTATAGATCTATGACTATTGCCGGGTTTCATTTACAGTGTTTATTAACTTAATTTAAAAAATACGTCAATTTAAACACTTTTCCTTGACGAATCTTGGTATGGCTTCATTTAGCAGTCATTTTCACAACTATACAGTCAAAACGTGTTTAATTCACAAGCACGAGTCATGTATATGGCATGCAGGGAGTGAGTACCGGCACCCTATATAAACCTCCTGACATGTACTCAGATATATTTGACAAGAGAGTGCGCACGGCTGACCTAGTTATAACAATGATGTCAGTTTGACACTGTTTGTAATGGCAACTCATTTGATACAACTTGGCCACTGTTCATAACATGCAACTAAAACACAGCAAGGTGCATCAAAGCAACCAACCGGAAATCTAACTGACAAAAGACGACAAATATCAAAGGGTTCCGCATACAGATATCAATTATCAGAGGGCAAAGGACACACCAAAACAAAACCACTGACGTCAATCATTATAGTATCAACAGGTGTAGATCCCGCCCTCTTTCCCTGTCTGAATGGAGTTACCACTGTGATTGGTTAAATCGAGCTCTTCCCAAATTTCATGTCTTTTGTGGATTCCGATTTCGTTAAATAACGACCAGAATATACGATGAGGTGTGACTGCATCCTTTACATTTCACTTAAAGTATATGATATTATTATGTTGCCTATTGAATTTAGATCTTTTATAATATGCACGCGTGGATCCCCCACCTTTTCACAAATAGGGGAACCCAATACAGTGGTATTAATAGTGTTATAATACTGTCAATTTTTGAATCTAGTTTTCACAATAGAATGACATAGTTTTTAATTTCCGAAGCACTTATTTGCATATTAGATTTTAGATACATTTTGTCCCAGCTTTACTTCAGCATTAGTCCTAGCAATTTAATAAAGAGTGTTCTACTAGTATAAGTACTGTAAATAATAAAAATTCTTTAATTAGGCTACACTTGATTTTTATAAATTTGAAAATTAGACCAACATATTATGGAACTTCAGCCAGATAAATACGTAGGGCCTATTATTTTCAATACTGCATTATTAAGTCATACCCAACTATATTTGCAACTGTAACGTTTACTCCGGCGATTTGCATTGGAAGACATGTCCATTCAAATTAATCCGACCATTCTCGACATGTTGTGTGAAATCAACTGCCAAAATTAATGTGACCTTCAATTAATAATTCCGTCAGAAACGGCATGGGTAGAAATTGAGTACAAATCTCAGTATAAGCAAGGTCATTCACTGACGCACTTGGGTAACCTTGACAAGCCAATACAGATTACCAATGTGGTCAGTTGATGACCTATATATATATCATATATTTATATCACCAAGAGGAGGTAACCTATTATATGCCCATTTACAGTAGTAATCTTATGAACATTGCCACAAAAAAAGTGAATAAAACACCTGATTGGGAACTTGTTAATCGCCGTTATTTTTGCGCACATCTGTATCTCTCAAATTCCAGGTGCACGCGAATTACGTCAGCATTATTCAGAAATTGGGCACGAGGACTGTGTATCATTCAACATGGTTTGCTACGTCGTATACCGTTGTTTGAGTGAACATGATTGTATGTCACTTTCTCGGCGATATTCCCTTTCAAGTTTAATCAAAAGTCCACTGACACGATGCCCCATATTTGTCTTTATAGCAACTATTGAAAAGATTTGAACATACATTCAAGAATGGTGGTCAACAATATCGAAATCAAGCAGATTCGCATTTTACCGGATTATAAAGTCAAATTTGAACGAGAGAATTACCGATATCCCTTGATGATAATAGATCAGTTCACAATAATTTAGCTTTCCGCACTAGAAACCACAAACTTCCAAAAGAACTCGGTGCTTGGACGAATAAGCCTACGGATTATTCGGACAGAATCTGCACTCTGTAATCTCGAAATTGACAGCTAGTTTTGTGCACGTCAACCGAGTAGTCCCAGTTGGCGAGTTGTCTCGACTCGTGTAACAGCGCGACTGAGTTGTCCTGGCAGACCGAGTTGTCTCGGCTAGCCGAGTTGTCCCGGCTTATGTTAGAAGCCCCTTTGGTTCATAAAATGTTCGCGTGCGAAAAAATACCTTACCACGCACAAACGCTCTTTATTTGTCATTGTGGGCAGATGTAGTCAATGTAATTTCAAACCAAATAATAATAGTTTAAATTAGTGTAATTTTGTTTTTATTTAAACAAGAGAAAACAGAACATCACAATAACAAATGTTTAAACTTGAACAAACAGTTCAAAGGAGGGCGGATGCGACAACAAGTCATAATCCTAGCTTATTTCATAATCAGTCTTAAATGACAGGCTCTTAAAAATTAATGGAAGACTGGTGAGTCAATTCTCAGATATGAAGCGATCATTTGTGCATAGGCATTCAAATGCTTACTTCTGAAATAGACACGTGCTACCAAATTTGTAGGGAGCTTGTTGTCGGCAACGGGGACTTCTAATCAGGATGGATTATGACACCTTGAGTTTATGACAGTAGGGCCTATACCGGTAGGACGCGTTGACTATATACTTATAAGATTATCACACTTTGTTGCCCGACGTATCAGATCTCAAACATACTGAATAGATCATCTGGCTATACAATGGGCTCAATCAAACCACATTTATAGTGCCCTCTTTGTGTTTTTCAACATCATTCTAAAAACGGCAAGTACACCGCGGCCGAAAGGCAAGTATACCGCGGCCAAATGGCAAGTATACCGCGGCCGAACGACAAGTGGGCCTACACCGCGGCCGAAGGCAATTAAACCGAGGTCCAACTGCAGTTAGCCGGTGTGACCGCGATGTTGTTGCAGTTCGGCCGCGGTGGAAACACAAACCGCACCGCGGTTAAGTGGACACTTGTTTTGTCCAGCGCGGTAGCTAATTGCTTGTTATGGAAATCCCTCATTTAGGTGAGAAGCACCCCAGTATATTGGGTATATAAAATGATAATAGTAAAACTATTCTGATAAAACTATTGTAATGATAGAAGAGTTTATAAAACTGTGGATACAGTGTATTGAATGATCATATTAAAACATAGCACGTTTGTTTGATCCGAGCAATTATATTTAATTGTTAATTAACAATCCCTTTAATGCCTTGTGTGTCAGGTGTGCGTTTGTGATGCGTCTTGTCTCGAGATTTAATTGCGACGTTATCATCACCATTTGCGGAAATCTCATTTCATAATTTTCAATGTTTTCGGAAAATTACTTTCCGCAAAGTCGACGTTACGGAGTGCGGAAAATAGCGAAATGTTTGCGGAAATCTTTATTTAACGTTTCGATAATTTTTGCGGAAAACTCATGGCGTTTGCGGAAATCTCTATGTAATGTTTCAGTAATTTTGCGGAAAACTCATGGCGTTTTTCGGAACATTTGCGGAAAAATTCAGACGATAGCGTTGCGGAAATCTCGACGTTTCGGAAAATATTTGCGGATTCCTCAAAGACTTTTGAGACGCTCCCTTACTTGGAACGAAGGTATAATTTTTAAGCCGTTATTGAAACTCCATTGAAATTATCTGTTACAATGAAACTCAAAAATAGGCACCTGCGAATCGAATCTCACATTGGATAAATGATTCCGAATTGAATCAAATTTCATCATTGCTTTCCGATAATTTCCCGATAGCCCATTTCCGATAATTTACCCATTTATTTCTCGAAAAAGTATGTCTGTTTTGTTTATATATTTACTTCTGTTTCCAGGTCAATTTAGTTGTCATTATTATTATGCTTCGTCCATTGCTTCCTCTGTACATGCATTTTTATTGGGGTGAAATCTTTCCTTGATCATTTTTCAAATTTATTGATTATAATAATGTAATACATTGATGGAAAGAGCTCTTAGGGAGCATGTCAAAACCTCTTTCGCATATGCGAAAAAAATGCGATAAAACTGCGAAAAATGTGGCGTCATTGACGTTGTTTTTTCGACATTATCGCACGCCGTAACATGTACGTTTTCGTCAATTTTTCGCCGTCTTGGTTCGATGTTTTCGCAATTATCGCAGTTTTGTTACGCAGTTTTGCTCAAATGTTCGCTGTTTTGTTTCGACATATTTTCGCAGTCTTTGTATTTGTCAAGATTGCAGCATTATTTCCCTCAATATTGCTGTTGTGTCGATATGATTGGCAGGACATTTTGTGTTCAATAAATACATTACTCCATGGTCGCAGTTTTATACCGATGTGTCGCGAACGGGAAGATGTCGGTATCCATGCTGACATTTCTCAGATCAGAGTTTTTCTCATTAAGAATTCCAATGATTTAATCGGAGTTTTCTCCGATATGAAAACAATTCCGATTTGATCGGAGTTCTATGTATTAGTAAATTTCTCCGATCTACTGAAATCTCCGATTTGGTTAATATCGGACAATTCAAACGTTCATGAACTATTATTAATAGAAGATTAAAGTCCCAAATAAATTATTCCCAGACCCGATTTATATAATAGGATAGGCCTACAATCATTTCCTACGTTTTGATGTGGCCGCAAATCGGTGGGTTTACAGCAGTGATATTGTATCACTGGTTTACAGTAAATGTTACAGTACAATGTTGAAGCCCCCCAAAATCTAGTGCAATAATTGCTACATCGTCTCATTAAGACTGATGCAGTGTTACCGTAAACATTGCAAATTTTGATTTTGAAAAACGTTTTTTTGTGTGTGATTATGTAACTTGTCTTCATTTTGGGTAAACCGTCACCATTTAATAGTGCAAACTATTATGAATAAAAGAATACAGCTGAGGACGACAATAAATTATTCCACAACCCCAATTTATAGTATACTTTCTGTATGCCACGTAGAGTTAATTTCTACAGTTTCAATCTGTCTTTCTAGACCAGACACATATTTTAATGTGGACGCAAATCAGGGGGTTTACGGCATCGTCGGATTCTGAAAGTACCGTAAACCCGGTGGTGGTTTTGTCGTAAACAATGCTTTCATTTTCGCAATATAAGTATGAAATCATTGTTAGATATCGGAAGCGCAGCGTCATCATGATTAATTTGTCGGCGACTTTTATTTCAAATCTACACATTTTATTCAATATATATCAGCGATCAGATGCGACAAAGTTAAGTTAATACAAAACATATTATATAATAGTTTGGAATTTCCACGTGTTATGTTGTGCTATTTTTAGCACTGTAATTTTCCAGGCAAATCCTAGTTTCGTTTGTGGGTAGCATTGACTGATAGAGGAGTTGAGTGTTATGTTTTTCTCCTCGATTCTTTATTGAATGAATAATAAAAACATGTATAATGATATACATACCATTATAAAACAATGAACTTAGGGGGTATGGCTCTATATATGTCTGGCGTTGATACAATGTAATGAGGGCTTGTTCTATATCGGGCCTATTGCTTCAAATGCTGGATGGACAGTTGTCGCTCCCGTTGTGGGTGGGTGCAGCTGGTTTCAAATTTCTGTGTGATTTCATCTTTTTTCTGTTAGATGTGTGATACCTGGGGTTGTGAAAACCCTAACTTCTTCGTACTGTCGACCTGTGTAAACTGCTGGTCTAATATTTTCCCAACTGCGTATATGTCCGCTAACGATAGATCTATTCGATTTCATCACTGTTTCTAGCCATGATCGAACTGATATTATGACATCAAGTCGCTTCATTTTGGAATTTTATATATCAGATGTGTTGTTTTTGTCCAACGAGTTAAACCATTGTTCACTAATTGAGAAGACATCACGACAACAACAACAACAACAAAACTGTCGCACAGTTCACGCATAGTTGTGAGGGACCGGTATATACGTCATTATATGTCAGTAGGCCTATATGTTTGTATAGCCTTTTGCTAAATGTCACCCCTTCACACATTTGAAATGGGTTGACTATTGTTTAATTAGGCCTTGTGGGAACTCATAGCTATCAAAACAGTTGAACTGTCAAGTCGTTGTACTTGTGTGTTAACCGCATAGAGTTGTTTGTATGGCCTTTGGCTGAACTTTACAATTCAGCCAATAAAAATTCAGCTGGCTTCTGATTACGCAGAAGGCAAAAATAAATGCGCAAATTTATGAAGTGCGACAACATCGTATCGATGTTTGAACTTTTCGTCAACTTTTCGTCGTTTGCAATTATCGATCAATGTTTCGACGTCGCGACTTTCGCGTTGTCGAAAGTTTTGACATTTTACGGAAATGTTTGGTCTTTTGTGGTTTCAACGTTATCGCACTTCTATGGCCAGTCGCTTTCGACGTTATCGCATTATTTTTTGTCTTTTCCGACATTTAATTTTTGCACATTTACGTCAAAACTTTTTCGACATTATCGACAATATTTTCGCATATGCGAAAGAGGTTTTGACATGCTCCCTAATAGTGACAGGCCATGGGGCGGAGCTTAAAGGGAATCCACCAATCGCGTAACGAATATTGTGAATATTGCAGATTGTGAACCGAACTTGCTAGAATATTAGATACTATGACAATCAGTGATGAATAAAGTGTACTTTGGTACGAATAAAGTGTACTTCAATGCGATAAAAGTGAAGTGAAATGACACGATTTACGTGTTCTATATAATAAAGTACGGAATCGGAATCGAAAAAGAGCATGCATCGATCACTAATTATTACTGCCAATTAATCAAACAATACCTAATATTATAAAACAATGCAAACAACATGTTAACAGAGGGGTAAATCGTAGATAAGCTACAGTGCAAGGATGACTGAATTAATTCTTCTTTGCCATTCATATATGGCTGATAATAAAACACGGGGTGTGTTTCCTAGTAAAACGGAGTTTTATATATGTAGGTGGAACACTCAGATGTGAGCGCATTAAAATCCAGCGGACTTCGATGGAAACTCTGCAGTAATTCCGATGAACGTAACAAAAACTCCGTCATAACGTCACGGAAACTCCGTTACGTCGTAACAAAACTCTGCCGGAAACTTTGCTATAACTCTGATGAAATTAACAAAAACTCCGGCGTGTTTTACGCTATTTACCTTACAGGAGAGCGGAGTTGTTGAGTGGAGATAAAACTACGTTCTCCGGCGGAATTTCCGCTTGTAATTTGACAAGGTCCCTAAGGGAGCATGTCAAAACCTCTTTCGCATATGCGAAAATATTGTCGATAATGTTGAAAAAGTTTTGACGTAAATGTGCAATAACGAAAAGTCGGAATTGACGAAAAATAATGCGATAACGTCGAAAGCGACTGGCCATAAAAGTTTGATAACGTCGAAACCACAACAGACCAAAATTTCCGTAAATGTCAAAACTTTCAACAACCCGAAAGTTGCGACGTCGAAACATTGATCGATATTCGCAAACGATGAAAAGTTAAAACATCCATACGATGTTGTCGCACTTCATAAATCTGCGCATTTATTTTTGCCTTCTGCGTTATCAGATGCCAGCTGAATTTTTATTGGCTGTCAGCCAAAGGCCATACAAACAACTCTATGCGGTTAACACACACGTACAATGACTTGACAGTTCGACTGTTTTGATAGCTATGAGTTCGCACAAGGCCTAATTAAACTATAGTCAACCCATTCCAAATGTGTGAAGGGGTGACATTTAGCAAAAGGCTATACAAACATATAGGTCTACTGACATATAATGACGTATATACCGGTCCCTCACAACTATGCGTGAACTGTGCGACAGTTTTGTTGTTGTCGTGATGTCTTCTCAATTAGTGAACAATGGTTTAACTCGTTGGACAAAAACAACACATCTGATATATAAAATTCCAAAATGAAGCGACTTGATGTCATAATATCAGTTCGATCATGGCTAGAAACAGTGATGAAATCGAATAGATCTATCGTTAGCGGACATATACGCAGTTGGGAAAATATTAGACCAGCAGTTTACAGTACGAAGAAGTTAGGGTTTTCACAACCCCAGGTATCACACATCTAACAGAAAAAAGATGAAATCACACAGAAATTTGAAACCAGCTGCACCCACCCACAACGGGAGCGACAACTGTCCATCCACATGATCCAGCATTTGAAGCAATAGGCCCGATATAGAACAACCCCTCATCACATTGTATCAACGCCAGACATATATAGAGCCATACCCCCTAAGTTCATTGTTTTATAATGGTATGTTATCTATATTATTCATTCAATAAAGAATCGAGAAAAACATAACACTCAACTCCTCTGTCAGTCAATGCTACCCACAAACGAAACTAGGATTGGCCTGGGAAATTAGTGCTAAAAATAGCACAACATAACATGATTGTGCAATTCGTGGAAATTCCAAACTATTATATAATATGTTTTGTATTAACTTAACTTTGTCGCATCTGATCGCTGATATATTGATTAAAATGTGTAGATTTGAAATAAAAGTATAAAAGTCGCCGACGAATTAATCATGATGACGCTGCGCTTCCGATATCTAACAATGATTTCATACTTATATTGCGAAAATTAAAGCATTGTTTACGACTGTCCGACAATGCCGTAAACACCCTGATTTGCGTCCACATTAAAATATGTGTCTGGTCTAGAAAGACAGATTGAAACTGTAGAAATTAACTCTACGTGGCATACAGAAAGTATACTATAAATCGGGGTTGTAGAATAATTTATTGTCGTCCTCGGCTGTATTCTTTTATTCATAATAGTTCGCACAATTAAATGGTGACGGTTTACCCAAAGTGAAGACAAGTTACATAATCACACACAAAAACGATTTTCGAAATCAAAATTTGCATTGTTTACGGTACCACTCTGCAGTATAAATGAGACGGTGTAGCAATTATTGCTCGAGATTAAGGGGGAACTTCCACCTGTACTGTAATATTTACTGTAAACCAGTGATGCAATATCACTGCTATAAACCCACGGATTTGCGGGCACCGTGTGACATCAAAACGTAGGAAATGATTGTGTTGGCCTATCCTATTATATAAATCGGGTCTGGGAATAATTTATTTGGGACTCTAAATAATCTTCTATTAATAATAGTTTATTATTAAACGAAGTTTGAATTGTCCGATATTAACCAAATCGGAGATTTCAGTAGATCGGATCATCGGAGAAATTTACTAATAGGCCTACATTTATAAACTCCGATCAAATCGGAAATGTTTTCATATCGGAGAATACTCCGATTAAATAAATGGAATTCTTATGATAAAAACTCCGATCTGAGAAAATTCAGCATGGACACCGACATCTTCCCGTTCGCGACACATCAGTATAAAACTGCGACTATGGAGTATTTATTGAACACAAACTGTCACTCCGATCTGAGAAATTTCAGCATGGACATCGACATCTTCCCGTTCGCGACACATCAGTATAAAACTGCGACTATGGAGTATTTATTGAACACAAACTGTCCTGCCAATCATATCGACACAACAGCAATATTGACGGATATAATGCTGCGATCTTGACGAAAACAAACACTGCGAAACAATATGTCGAAACAGAACAGCGAACATTTGAGCAAAACTGTGAAACAAAACTGCGATAATTGCGAAAACATCGAACCAAGACAGCGAAAATGACGAAAAACTGACGAAAACGTACAACGTTACGGCGTGCGATAATGACGAAAAAACTCTGATAATGTCCAAAAAACGACGTCAATGACGCCACATTTTTTTCGCATATGCGAAAGAGGTTTTGACATGCTCCCTAATATAAACCGGGGTCTGGGAATAATTTATTTGAGACTTTAATCTTCTATTTATAAAAGTTCATTATACGGAGTTTGAATTGTCCGATATTAATCAAATCGAAGATTTTAGCAGATTGGAGAAATTTACTATTATACAAAACTCCAATCACATCGTAGTTTTCATATTGGAGAAAACTCTGATAAAATAAAATCTGATAAAATCAGAGTTTTCACATCGTAGTTTTCATATCGGAGAAAAACTCTGATTACATCGGAGTTTTGTTAAGCGTTCATCGGAATTTTCACTGGAATTGATCGGAGTTCTTGACCTGAGAAAAACTCTGATCTGAGAAATTCCGATGATCAGAGAGCGGTTTTCCGATTAACACTCTGATTAAAAACTCCGATCTCCGGCGGAAATTCCGATCTAATTGGACAAGCTCCCATAGTTTGATCCTGAAATGACCAGAATTTTTTTTTTTTTTTTTTTTTTTTTTTTTTTAAGTGACTCAGGCCTGGGTATATCCCCCCCCAACTGAGAGTCAGGGTTTGGGTGGGGGAGATATCAAGACCAGGATATCTCCCCCTGATATATACAACAAAAAAATCCTCTTGCGGTTTTATTGCTTATTTTGCTTTATATAGTCATGAAACGGCAAACAATTAACTTCTTCCGAGAAAAAGTTATTTGAGTCTGGGTCTTGGTTTGGGGGGGGGGGGGGGTTGCATGTCCATGCCAGGATATCTCCCCACCCAGCACCTACATGACAAAAAATCCTCTTATTCTTGGCTTGTTGGGACATATCTGAACTTTTGGATTCTGGACATATAATATGGCTTTTGGGACATATCTGGACCCTCCTGCATCTGAACATGACTCAGATAAAGCTCACATAGGTTTTTCCCCGCATAGGCTCACTGGGGACCCACTGCTCCTGCTAAATCCAACCGAAATTGCATAATCATCCAGTGCGCATCGATAAATGCTAAGTTGCCCTCTCTGTAATTTTATAAAAATTAGCCGTCACGGCACATAAAATGGTAAGAATTTTCTTAAAAATCCAAATTATTCTTTCAAAATTGAATTGTGATTTGTCATTATCATCGTCTGTATCCGTGTGTGTTGAATTTGATTTGTAGCTCTCACCGAAGATTGAACAATCAGGAGTTTATCACTTCTTTTTCGACATTTTACCGTAACCTTTGGCGATGAAGTTCATTTTTAGACCAGAAATGGGACATTCCAATGGGAAAACCATAGTCTTCTGGTAAGTTTGTTATCTCCGGGAGACGAAAATGCAAACATATACACGAAAAATCTGAACTCGTCTACAGGTGGCACATTAAAAGACAAGCACATGGTGGCTCCAGTGCGAAATTTTTATAGCTCCAGTTCGAAATGAGAAATAATTATAAACTCCAGTGCGCACCCATGATAAATAATTTCGAAATTGCACATAATTCATCGAGAACTTAGTAGATTATAGACGTTATAGCCAAGCATAATGACATTTTATCTTATATTTATCCACTAATTTGTCTCTTTGTGATTTGCAGGGAAAATATAGATGTTACCTTTGCAAAATATAGATATATATATATATATATATATATACGACGGCTAAGTGTCAAATAGTAAAAGAATCGTTCAGTTTATGATGCAAACCTGACATTTGGCATGAATCGCCAGTGTATGTCAATTATGAAGACTGATTTTTTTTCCGACAAACCAATAGCAATGGTCAACATATTCAAAATGGCCACCATTTTTACGAAATGGCCGTCGTTTTCAGCTTTTACTCAACGTATATGAGACGATTATTTTTAATGTGACTTCTATTCCTAATTTGACAATTTTAATATTTCACTCAAATAAATGGTGTTGTAGGATGACCGCAAGATACTGCCCAGAGGTATTCAAATAGGGAACCCATGCCAGTTCTCGACCCTTTACCGATTTAGGTCGAGAGGTGTCCAAATAGGAGACCACTGGGTTTGAACTTTCCAACTGTTGGAAATTTCCAACAAACCCTGATCAACCTGACAATATCTATAATGTTGGTATATATCCAATTGATTGCAATTTAAGACCAAAATTTGGACTAAATATAGAAAAGATTTGCTAACAATTTCAACCTATAAGTGATGTAAAATATCCAATAAATGCTGTGTGAGGCATGAAATTTCCAGCTGTTGATAATTTTGACCAAAGTTGGAGGGTAATAGACTCCCTCAAACTCCCCCTGTCGCCACGTCCCTGTGGTGGAATACACACCTGTAATAATATCCCCGGCACCACGTCCCTTCATATCAGAAAAAATACCTTCACAGAAACCATGAAGTATCGAAATCAACATGAAAGCACACTGAGGTGACGATTTGGGACTGATGCACTTTCGACGAATGTGCACCCGTCATGCAGCTGGTTATCGCAAAGGCAATGTATCATTTTGATATATATTATAAACCTTGTTTTAACAAACTTACGTTCCTCACATGACAATGATTTTGATCGAAAGTAATAAAAACAATACCAAGAGGACAATAAACTGATGATTGTAGTCAAATTGAGCACATTCTTCACTATGATTTGTCATAGTAAAAAGCACTGGAAATGATGAGGTTGGGAAAATATACAAAGAATTTCAGTTTTATTGGGGGGGGGGGGGGGGAACATAATTTTCTTATATAAATTTCTCACAACAACGCTCTTTGAGCTCAATTTCTGGGCATGGTAGACTTTCTTTCGCCGGAAACGCACAGGAGCCTCGCGATTGCGCACTGGACAATAATGCGATTTTGGACGGATTTAGCAGGAGCCGTACGTGGGCCCCCAGTGAGGCTCCAATTTGGGGTTCAACATTTTAAGGGCCCATCTTAGAAAATGTTTATGTGCCTATATGGTATACCTTTAGATATATATTAATATGGATGTTGGGACATATCTGGACCCTCCTGCATCTGGACATGACTCAGGTATAGCTGACTTATGTTTCATGACTATATATTAAAATAAAAATAAAAAATAAAACCATAAGAGGATTTTTTTTTATGTAGGTGCATGGATATCCTGTCCTTGGACATCTAGCCCAAACACTGATTCAAATTTCTCGCTGTTCATGACTATTTAAAGCAAAATATTATAAAGCAATACAACCATAAGAGGATTTTTTGTCATGTAGGTGCTGGGTTGGGTTGGGGGATATCCAGGTCTGGATACTTGAAAAAAAAAAAAAAAAAAAAAAAAAAATTCTGGCTATTTCAGGATCAAACTATCAAATGTGCGAAAACAATTTTTTGTCACTTTAAAATATTTTTTTTAAATAAAACAAATTAAATCTAACCCCCCCCCCCCCCAACCAACCTAGGGGGGATATCCAGGGTAAGATATCCAGTAATACCAGTTTCATGAAGTTGAGGAAATATTGCACTGGAAAAAAGCATTGGATCAGTTGTAACTGATTATCATAAGTGTTAATTAAAGATGATAGGCTTTGTCGATTATTTTGTACTGACTTTTGACTCTTTTCGACTTTTTGACAATATTTGGTTTCCGGACGATAACTTTAGTTTGGGTTGTTTTATCGGAACCAAATTTGGTATGTGAGTTATCCAGAACAAATTACAGGTGAAGTTCGAATTAGGGTTTGTTCCGATTATTTTGTACTGACTTGTGGCTATTTTCGACTTAGAATTTTCAATACTTCAGGTTTCCAGATGATAACTTTTAATAGTTTGGGTTAATTTATCAAAACCAAATTTGGTATGTGAGTTTTCCAGACCAAAAAACTGGTCAAGTTTGATTATGGGTTTGGTTTGTGTAAGTTCATAAAAGCACACCGGGCATATTTTGGCATGCCTCGCACAGCTCTTGTTCCAGATGGAATAACACCATCCATGTGGCCGTGCTCAAGAGCATAACAAAAATACTAGGTCTTCCACATAAACTCTTTTTTCCCCATCCATTTGAGACGCATCACCGGACTTTACTTCTGCGCCAAAATATCTCCTCTCTTCAATTTCACTCCCTTCAAGCCCTTCCAGTGTTCTTCTTCACAATGCTGCAGGCCATGCTGCCTATCTGGTACAGCCTATTCACCAAGGGCACACTGATATAAAAAACAAAGTAGCCCTTTAATATCTAAATATTATTCCATCAACCATACAATGACAGTTTCTGCTTTAGAGTGGTCGCCCTTTCAGTAACACTACTTTGTTCTGCCCCTGTATAAACATAAAAGTTGACAGAGTATCCTGATTTGGATTCTATTAGATGAAAGAGTTTCATTCCGTATTTAATAGGCTTGATTGGAATGTACTGTTTCCAACTGACTGGTCCAATAACTAGGAATAGTTATACCCATCCCAACAAGTTGTGTAGGGGTATACTGGAATCAGCTTGTCTGTCCATCTTAATTTTTCAGAAATCTGTACCGACATAATGAGTGTCTCTTGTGACATTTCCTGGAGGAATATTTACTCTTTAATAGTCCCTAGACACATGATTAATTCACATAAAGTTAATGTGAACAAGATTGGGGTTAATATTGATATTATATTATAATTATATCTAGGGGATAACAGTGTGGTGTTTTGTGATTTAAAGGAAATATGGCAAATTTAGTTATTTAAATGTGCGATGGCGGAGCCGGAGCCCATTAACAGGTATTTATCAGAGTATATTCGCCCTGTACCTTTCCGAAATCACAAAACACCACATTGTTTATATATACCATTCTAATTCTCTTCGAACTTAATATGTTATTTCCTTGTAATTACCAACAAAATATGCAGCCATAGAAAACACTCAACTTTTTGTTTTAAATTTAATGTGCTGGATAAAATATAGTCCCCCCCCCCAATTAACATTGCTCTTATCATTAAAATTGCTGATCAAGATGAAAAATTGCCACTGCGAATAGAAATAAATATGCACAACCATTAGTTTTTGCATGTACCTGATGTCTTTTTCAGATGTTTATCAATTACAAATTGCGATTTATATTTGATCACAAACTTGAAGTTGAATTGAAACAATGGAAAATTGTTTACTCATTGAGATGTGTATTACACGCCGTATCTGTCAAGGTTTCATGTCAAGGTTTCATGTCAAGAAATTTTGTCAGTTTAAAAACTCCGATCTCCGGCGGAAATTCCGATCTAATTGGACAAGCTCCCATAGTTTGATCCTGAAATGACCAGAATTTTTTTTTTTTTTTTTAAGTGACTCAGGCCTGGGTATATCCCCCCCCCCCAACTGAGAGTCAGGGTTTGGGTGGGGGAGATGTCAAGACCAGGATATCTCCCCCTGATATATACAACAAAAAAATCCTCTTGCGGTTTTATTGCTTATTTTGCTTTATATAGTCATGAAACGGCAAACAATTAACTTCTTCCGAGAAAAAGTTATTTGAGTCTGGGTCTTGGTTTGGGGGGGGGGGGGGGGGGGGGGGGGTTGCATGTCCATGCCAGGATATCTCCCCACCCAGCACCTACATGACAAAAAATCCTCTTATTCTTGGCTTGTTGGGACATATCTGAACTTTTGGATTCTGGACATATAATATGGCTTTTGGGACATATCTGGACCCTCCTGCATCTGAACATGACTCAGATAAAGCTCACATAGGTTTTTCCCGCATAGGCTCACTGGGGACCCACTGCTCCTGCTAAATCCAACCGAAATCGCATAATCATCCAGTGCGCATCGATAAATGCTAAGTTGCCCTCTCTGTAATTTTATAAAAATTAGCCGTCACGGCACATAAAATGGTAAGAATTTTCTTAAAAATCCAAATTATTCTTTCAAAATTGAATTGTGATTTGTCATTATCATCGTCTGTATCCGTGTGTGTTGAATTTGATTTGTAGCTCTCACCGAAGATTGAACAATCAGGAGTTTATCACTTCTTTTTCGACATTTTACCGTAACCTTTGGCGATGAAGTTCATTTTTAGACCAGAAATGGGACATTCCAATGGGAAAACCATAGTCTTCTGGTAAGTTTGTTATCTCCGGGAGACGAAAATGCAAACATATACACGAAAAATCTGAACTCGTCTACAGGTGGCACATTAAAAGACAAGCACATGGTGGCTCCAGTGCGAAATTTTTATAGCTCCAGTTCGAAATGAGAAATAATTATAAACTCCAGTGCGCACCCATGATAAATAATTTCGAAATTGCACATAATTCATCGAGAACTTAGTAGATTATAGACGTTATAGCCAAGCATAATGACATTTTATCTTATATTTATCCACTAATTTGTCTCTTTGTGATTTGCAGGGCAAATATAGATGTTACCTTTGCAAAATATAGATATATATATATATATATATATATATACGACGGCTAAGTGTCAAATAGTAAAAGAATCGTTCAGTTTATGATGCAAACCTGACATTTGGCATGAATCGCCAGTGTATGTCAATTATGAAGACTGATTTTTTTTCCGACAAACCAATAGCAATGGTCAACATATTCAAAATGGCCACCATTTTTACGAAATGGCCGTCGTTTTCAGCTTTTACTCAACGTATATGAGACGATTATTTTTAATGTGACTTCTATTCCTAATTTGACAATTTTAATATTTCACTCAAATAAATGGTGTTGTAGGATGACCGCAAGATACTGCCCAGAGGTATTCAAATAGGGAACCCATGCCAGTTCTCGACCCTTTACCGATTTAGGTCGAGAGGTGTCCAAATAGGAGACCACTGGGTTTGAACTTTCCAACTGTTGGAAATTTCCAACAAACCCTGATCAACCTGACAATATCTATAATGTTGGTATATATCCAATTGATTGCAATTTAAGACCAAAATTTGGACTAAATATAGAAAAGATTTGCTAACAATTTCAACCTATAAGTGATGTAAAATATCCAATAAATGCTGTGTGAGGCATGAAATTTCCAGCTGTTGATAATTTTGACCAAAGTTGGAGGGTAATAGACTCCCTCAAACTCCCCCTGTCGCCACGTCCCTGTGGTGGAATACACACCTGTAATAATATCCCCGGCACCACGTCCCTTCATATCAGAAAAAAATACCTTCACAGAAACCATGAAGTATCGAAATCAACATGAAAGCACACTGAGGTGACGATTTGGGACTGATGCACTTTCGACGAATGTGCACCCGTCATGCAGCTGGTTATCGCAAAGGCAATGTATCATTTTGATATATATTATAAACCTTGTTTTAACAAACTTACGTTCCTCACATGACAATGATTTTGATCGAAAGTAATAAAAACAATACCAAGAGGACAATAAACTGATGATTGTAGTCAAATTGAGCACATTCTTCACTATGATTTGTCATAGTAAAAAGCACTGGAAATGATGAGGTTGGGAAAATATACAAAGAATTTCAGTTTTATTGGGGGGGGAAACATAATTTTCTTATATAAATTTCTCACAACAACGCTCTTTGAGCTCAATTTCTGGGCATGGTAGACTTTCTTTCGCCGGAAACGCACAGGAGCCTCGCGATTGCGCACTGGACAATTATGCGATTTTGGACGGATTTAGCAGGAACCGTACGTGGGCCCCCAGTGAGGCTCCAATTTGGGGTTCAACATTTTAAGGGCCCATCTTAGAAAATGTTTATGTGCCTATATGGTATACCTTTAGATATATATTAATATGGATGTTGGGACATATCTGGACCCTCCTGCATCTGGACATGACTCAGGTATAGCTGACTTATGTTTCATGACTATATATTAAAATAAAAATAAAAAATAAAACCATAAGAGGATTTTTTTTTATGTAGGTGCATGGATATCCTGTCCTTGGACATCTAGCCCAAACACTGATTCAAATTTCTCGCTGTTCATGACTATTTAAAGCAAAATATTATAAAGCAATACAACCATAAGAGGATTTTTTGTCATGTAGGTGCTGGGTTGGGTTGGGGGGATATCCAGGTCTGGATACTTGAAAAAAAAATAAAAAAAAATAAAATAAATTTCTGGCTATTTCAGGATCAAACTATCAAATGTGCGAAAACAATTTTTTGTCACTTTTAAATTTTTTTTTAAATAAAACAAATTAAATCTAAACCCCCCCCCCCCAACCAACCTAGGGGGGATATCCAGGGTAAGATATCCAGTAATACCAGTTTCATGAAGTTGAGGAAATATTGCACTGGAAAAAAGCATTGGATCAGTTGTAACTGATTATCATAAGTGTTAATTAAAGATGATAGGCTTTGTCGATTATTTTGTACTGACTTTTGACTCTTTTCGACTTTTTGACAATATTTGGTTTCCGGACGATAACTTTAGTTTGGGTTGTTTTATCGGAACCAAATTTGGTATGTGAGTTATCCAGAACAAATTACAGGTGAAGTTCGAATTAGGGTTTGTTCCGATTATTTTGTACTGACTTGTGGCTATTTTCGACTTAGAATTTTCAATACTTCAGGTTTCCAGATGATAACTTTTAATAGTTTGGGTTAATTTATCAAAACCAAATTTGGTATGTGAGTTTTCCAGACCAAAAAACTGGTCAAGTTTGATTATGGGTTTGGTTTGTGTAAGTTCATAAAAGCACACCGGGCATATTTTGGCATGCCTCGCACAGCTCTTGTTCCAGATGGAATAACACCATCCATGTGGCCGTGCTCAAGAGCATAACAAAAATACTAGGTCTTCCACATAAACTCTTTTTTCCCCATCCATTTGAGACGCATCACCGGACTTTACTTCTGCGCCAAAATATCTCCTCTCTTCAATTTCACTCCCTTCAAGCCCTTCCAGTGTTCTTCTTCACAATGATGCAGGCCATGCTGCCTATCTGGTACAGCCTATTCACCAAGGGCACACTGATATAAAAAACAAAGTAGCCCTTATCTAAATATTATTCCATCAACCATACAATGACAGTTTCTGCTTTAGAGTGGTCGCCCTTTCAGTAACACTACTTTGTTCTGCCCCTGTATAAACATAAAAGTTGACAGAGTATCCTGATTTGGATTCTATTAGATGAAAGAGTTTCATTCCGTATTTAATAGGCTTGATTGGAATGTACTGTTTCCAACTGACTGGTCCAATAACTAGGAATAGTTATACCCATCCCAACAAGTTGTGTAGGGGTATACTGGAATCAGCTTGTCTGTCCATCTTAATTTTTCAGAAATCTGTACCGACATAATGAGTGTCTCTTGTGACATTTCCTGGAGGAATATTTACTCTTTAATAGTCCCTAGACACATGATTAATTCACATAAAGTTAATGTGAACAAGATTGGGGTTAATATTGATATTATATTATAATTATATCTAGGGGATAACAGTGTGGTGTTTTGTGATTTAAAGGAAATATGGCAAATTTAGTTATTTAAATGTGCGATGGCGGAGCCGGAGCCCATTAACAGGTATTTATCAGAGTATATTCGCCCTGTACCTTTCCGAAATCACAAAACACCACATTGTTTATATATACCATTCTAATTCTCTTCGAACTTAATATGTTATTTCAATGCACACATGCCTTGTAATTACCAACAAAATATGCAGCCATAGAAAACACTCAACTTTTTGTTTTAAATTTAATGTGCTGGATAAAATATAGTCCCCCCCCCCAATTAACATTGCTCTTATCATTAAAATTGCTGATCAAGATGAAAAATTGCCACTGCGAATAGAAATAAATATGCACAACCATTAGTTTTTGCATGTACCTGATGTCTTTTTCAGATGTTTATCAATTACAAATTGCGATTTATATTTGATCACAAACTTGAAGTTGAATTGAAACAATGGAAAATTGTTTACTCATTGAGATGTGTATTACACGCCGTATCTGTCAAGGTTTCATGTCAAGGTTTCATGTCAAGAAATTTTGTCAGTTGACATTGAGACAATGATATTTAGGGGATAACACAGTGTGGTGTTTTGTGATTTCTGAAAGTATGAGTATATACTGACTGTCAAATTTCAACAAAAGCTACGCTGCTGTTCTGTATATATAGCAACCTAGGTAACGCAAGTCAGCTGCATAAGCATGACATTGTGGAGAGGAACAGAATAGTGAGCGAGCTGGATAGACCAGGGACATTAAGACTACAGTGTCAATATTGGCACGTAGGAATATTTAACATTGAAGCAGTGAACGGACTACACTTTGCGACAGTTTATTGATTATTAACCCCCTGCAAATCTTTGATGTTTCAGGGGGTATATTGGCAGCAAGTGTTTTGAATTTATTATATAAGTAACTTCTGAAACCTATCGAGAATAATAATAATCACGTACTGCATTTCGCATTTTAAGTTCTTGGAATCCTGGATGATGCTAAATATAGACTTGGTAAACTATGGCCTTGCTCTTACAGTTCATCACATTCCAGTTTGCATACATTTCTTGCGGACAAAATGTCACATAGCAATACTGTTATTAGATTCTAATTTTTCCTCATGGAGAAGATGATTCGGTATGTTTCTTGTGTGCTTTCTGTATGTACATCATAGATCAAAACCTGATAGACAAGGTAGACTTTTATTCCCTCTGGTTTAAAAACGTTTGTATATCTCACCTCATTCAGTTGCACTGTGGATCAAGACAGTTTTATATTGTTTTAGCGTATGACCATGCATCTTGATCCTCAGATCAAAAACGTACTTGTGCTATTTCATAACGAAATAATAAAATTTAATAAGGTGTCTCATAGATCTACTTGTGAATAGAAAGGGATATTCCATGTAGTTCAGTGTGTAGGTGTCTTATTAGGGAATACATATATTCTACTAGAAATGTTATTTTTTAGGATATCTTGCCCGGTAAACTATATGCTATAATCCCATTCTCCATTATCATAGTAGAAGGGTTAAAAACCAACCGTTACTCCCAGAGTAATTTTATAAACATTCTACAATATGTTTTCTGTGGGATTTCGCAAGATAGTAATCCTCTCTACCATGGATATAAATATAAATTAAATGATAATAATCATTCAAGTCCTACTCACCATTTTATTTTCAAATATTATGCACCTCTCACTTTCAGGCAACACTCAAAGCTGAAATTGGTGGAGAACAAGTATCCACTGTTGTATCAACAAGTGAACTTGCAACAACCACTGGACTCGTAAGTATATAGAAAGGCCCACTTAAAGTCGATGTCGCAATAATGGAAATTTAGTAGTTTATTGCATTTTTATGTGTACCCATACCATAGTATGGTACACATAGTGTCGACGTCCGGATTGACTACTCGTCGTTCGTCCGTCCTCTGTCTGTATGTCCGTCGTCTGTCTGTCCGTAGACACTTTATGCATAGTGCGATAACTCGAACATTTTCTAACTGATCAGAACCAAATTTTGTCAATGAGTTTCTCAGACCAAAATACAGATCGAGTTCGATTATGGGTTTGATCCGAGTTTTTTTTACGGAGTTATGGCTCTTTTTTTACTTAGAATTCACACATGCTACGATAACTCAAAAAAATGTTGTCTGATCGGAACCAAATTCGGTATCTGAGTTTCTCAGCACAAATTACAGATCGAGTTCTGATATCAGTGTGATCAAATTTTTTCTAACAAAGTTATGGCCCTTTTAAACAAAAATTAAAATAAACAAAAATATTTTCAGCTCCTTGCTCAATTTAACAAAAAAATAATAATTATAAATTTGTATGTGTACCAATACCATAGTATGGCACACATAGTGTCGACGTCCGGATTGACCACTCATCATTCATCCATCTATCTGTAGACACTTTACAAATAATGCGATAACGCAAACATTTTCTATCCGATCGGAACCAAATATTGTATACATATCAAGTTTTAATATGGATGTTATGCAAATTGTTTTTGCAGAGTTATGGCCCTTTTTCGACTTAGCATTCATGCATGCTGTCATAACTCAAAAAAAAATTATCTGATCGGAACCAAATTTGGTATGCGAGTTTCTCAGCCCAAAATATAGATTAAGTTCGAATATGGGTTTGATCCAATATTTTTTAATATACTCTGATAAATACCAGTTAATGGGCTCCGGCTCCGCCATCGCACATTTAAATAACTAAATTTCAAATAGAATTCATGAATGCTTCGATAAATCAACCATTTTTCATCTGATAGGAACCATATTTGGTATATGAGTTTCTCAACTCAAAATACGGATCGAGCTTGAATATTGGTTCATCTGATATATCTCATTTTATTGAGATGTATGTAAATTTGGTATGTGAGTTTCTCAGGCCAAAATACAGTTAGAATTCGAATTTGGGTTTTATTCGTTTTTAGCTCACCTGAGATGAAGTCTCCGGTGGAGCTATAGTCATCACTCCTCGTCCGTACATCTGTCCATCGTACCGTCCGTCCGTTCATCCGTCCGTCAACAATTCTTTAAGCATCTTCTTCGGAACCATAAGACTGAATGGATTCATATTTGGTGTGGATGTTCCCTAAATGACTCACATTCAGATTTGTTCAAATGAGGTCACTGGGTCAAATAGTTGCGAAAGCAGAGCCATAACTCTATTCCTCTATAGTAATTCTTAGAATGACTTCTTCTCAAGAACCATTGGGCCGATTTAGCTTATATTTGGTATAGAGGGTCCTTGGGAGACTGTGGTTCAGATTTGTTCAAATGCGGTCACTGGGTCAAATAGGGACAGAGCCAGGGACACAACTCTTAAACAAACAAAAACAATTCAAATTAATTTTTTTATTTTAATTGAGATTAATTTCTTGCTCAATTTAAAAAAAAAATAACACCATTATAACATCCACCAGGGGTGACTCAACCAAATTTGGTTTAAATCAGTCAAAAATCAAGACCATGCAAACAGCAGAAACTCAGAGCTCTATGAGATATGAGGAAGGTGCCTTCAGTCACAGCATCTTTACTTAACACCATATAGAGGTCACATTGATTATAAAGTAATAAATGAAATGGCAGTGTTGACAAAATCTGATTGGAATGACAGCCGCTTAGAGAGTTTGTATAGAAATGACTTGTCTTATGATAACAAACTCCTGAGGCCAAGTGTGAATGATGAATCTGACAGTTAGGCCAGTAAAACTAAATACCTGTTTTCTCAGGCGATTACATATGGGAAACTGGATGAGAAAGAAGGAGGCATTTTTCTTAGCTTACCTGAGATGAAGAATTGAGACATATTTTGTCTGGATGGTCCCTAGGTCGCTGGGATTCAGTTCTGTTCAAATGGGGGTCACATGGTCAAAAAAGTGGCATAGCTAGGGACCTAACTCTTTCCATCCATATTAATTCTTAAAACATCTTCTCAAGAGTCATTGGGGCTATTTAGCTTATTATTGATATGGAAGGTTCTTGGATGACAGGGATACAGTCAAGCCTGCAAATTAGCGTCCGGATACGGACATTGTCAGGCAGAAATTGCCCCAATGTCTGGCTCAATATTAATTCTACCTGACATTATGTCCGGTGCCGATAAAACCAATCCCAAGTACAAAAAAATGCATAGTTTCGCGATCGTAGAGAGTAGAAACGACAGATACGCGTGCTGTTTATTTACTGTAGTTATTTTTACGGTTATTATCGACATCGCCCATGTATGAAAGTAGCTAACGCACTATTCAATCGGCACACCTCGCCAGTTTCCGTCGTAAACAATGTCAAGGGCGCGGTGTTCCGAATGCTTACACTTCTTCTTCACAAGTTCTTGCGGTGTGATTTCAGACAACCTCATCATCCAGACATCCAATCAGAGTGCCTGTTTGATTATGTCAGCTTGTGCATGGGCCAATCAAAATCGTTGTGTGCCAGAGTTTAGAGGAAGGACAACTCTAAAACCAAAGAACGTAAGGATATCGTTGCGTACCACGGAGTAGGCAATAACAATAAGTCTGACACCACGAGATACCAAAACTGTTTTAGAGTAGGGTTCATAAAAACTATGTAGATTGGAATTAACTGTCTTCCCTCTTCGGCTAATCGGCTTGTTCTCCTTGTGGGAAATCAACATATTTCCTCCTCTAAAATCTCAGGTTGAGCTGCTCTTTCTCCTTGTTGTTATGATATAATAACATATCTCCACCTATGAAATTAGATGGAAGCTGAATAGTTGGCCCGGGTTGGGAAAACTTTTATGACTGATGTTTATCATATGATTCAAATCTGTACGGAAATAAAAATATGTTTACACTAATTATTAATTTCATAACTTATACATACAATAACAAATTTAACAATCGTTAAGTATTTTTCCTAATTTCCTAATGCTACCCATTGCCAACACGGAAAGATTTGAGGACAACACTAATACCAAAGATGTACAATGAATTAAAAATGGATATCCGACAACAACTTGAAATGGTGGATATGGTCAGCATAACCACGGATCACTGGACATCTCGAGCCAATGAGGCATATATGGCAGTGACAGGTCACTTTCTAACAACAGATTTTCAGTTGCGAGATTTCTGCCTGGATGTTGCCCACATGCCAGAAAGTCACTCTGCCCCAAACATATCGAGAGAACTCATCAACACAATGAATCGATGGACTGGTGAAAACACGAAGACCAAAATATACGTGGTATCTGACAATGCAGCCAACATCCAGGCAGCATGTCGCTTGCTCCCAGATCAATACACTCCATTAAACTGTTTTGCACACACATTGCAACTCGTGATCAAAGATGGCCTGAAAGAATTTAGTGGAGCTCAAAATGTCATCAGCAAATGTCAAAATATTGTGTCCCATTTCCACCACTCCGCAAAGTCGGCATATTTACTATCTGAAATGCAAACAACAATGAAGATGCCTCAGCATAAGCTCAAGACCAGGTCCGAAACACGCTGGAACTCTACATACCATATGCTCGAGAGATTAGTTGAACAGAAGAAACCACTGAACGCGGTTATTGCTTCTTTACCATAAGTCACTAACCTGAACGCGTATGAGTGGAGCACAGCCGAGGAGTATGTTAAGGTTCTCAGACCATTTGATGAGGCAACCACTATTATGTCGGCAACTCGATACGCCACTTTATCGCTTGTAATATGTATATTATATAATATGTTCATATATACCCACCAGGGACCACATAGGAGAGTATAAGTAACAATTTAAACAAAACAAACAAGTAAACATACTATTATTTTATTCTTAAAAATGAATTTGTGCCTGACATCATGTCAGGCACAAAATTTCCTGTTATTTGCAGGCTTGGATACAGTTGTGTTAAAATGAGGTCACCTGGTCAAATAAGGATGGAGCCAGGGACATAACTTGTCCATCCATTGTAATTCTTAAAATGCCTTCCTATCAAGAACCATCAGGCCTACTCAGCTTATATTTGGTATGGGTGACTAGGATTCAGATTTGATTCAGAATTGGTCAGAGCCACGGACATAATTCTTTCCCTCATTAGTTATTTTTAAAACATTTTCTCAAGAACCATTTGGCATATTTAGCATACATTTTGGTATAGAGAATCCTTGGGTGACTGGGATTCAGATTTGTTGAAATGGGTTCACCAGGTCAAATAGGGGTGCAACCAGGGACATAACTCTTCGCCCATAGTAATTCTTAAAATGGCTCCTCAAGAGCCATCAGTCCTATTTAGCTAATATGTAGTAACTAGTATGGAGGTTCCTTGTGTTACTTGGGACTCGGTTACAGATTTGTTAAAATGGGTTTGACCAATCAAAAATGGCATTTGGTGTATATGGCCTGTGGAGAGTTGGGATCAAAATTTGTTTGAATGGGGATCCATCATTAAAAAAGGGTGGCATGTCAGGTTGTAACTTTGCCACAGTTCGGAAAGCTTGCGGTATCAGTTGTAAAATTCCAACATGTGCAAAGGAATTTTACGAACTTGGGAGTGTGTTTGCTTCAGTTGAGAGGGAGCAGTCTATGGACTATGTGGGGTGGGGGGATCTGGACCATATTTCAAGGTGGTTAAAGAGCGTTCGTATCCGCAGTGTCGTTGATAAAGAGCGTATGCGTGTAATGTGATTCTTACGTCTGGGTCCAGACATGAGCGTGTTGTGTGATTCTTACGTACTTAGGGCTTCTTAGGAACGGGGGAGATTTTCATCGGGTCAGTTTTTCCGCCCGAGGTGATCTTCACCTTGAAACGGGTACCCACAAATGATATATGTGTGTGTCCTTTATAGACTCGAACCGATTGAGCTCAAACTTGCTACCTACGGGAAGTGTCATGAACGGGTTAAATTGTGACCCAGACCTGACCTTGACCTTGAAAATGATCAACTCAAGGTCAAATCGGGTCAAATTAAATTAAAAAATTAATTAAAAAAATTAAAAATTGTCATGTTTCTATCGATTGCCGCCAGTGGCGGGCTAACCTGCTAGTCTACTATATATTTTGAGAACTACGTATATAAATATATATATAAATATATATATACTTTATAGAATCGAAAACGGCTGCACCAATTGAGACCAAACTTCCTATCTAAGGGTAAAAACCCACAGGACGCGTCGTCGCAGCATTTTGGAGAAGCTCCGAGCACCTGTTCTCCACCTCCAGTCACAAAAATGACCGTCCTTGGCACTGCGGTGTTAATCGCGTTGATAGTTAAAGAGTGTTCGTATCCGCAGTGTCGTTGATAAAGAGCGTATGCATGTAGTCCGGCAGACTTTATATCCAGACATGAGCGTGTTGTGTGATTCTTACGTACTTAGGGCTTTCCGCCCGAGGTGATCTTCACCTTGAAACGGGTACCCACAAATGATATATATGTGTGTGTCCTTTATAGACTCGAACCGATTGAGCTCAAACTTGCTACCTACGGGAAGTGTCCTGGATGGGTTAAATTGTTACCCCGACCTGACCTTGACCTTGAAAATGATCAATTCAAGGTCAAATCGGGTAAAATTGAAAAACAAAAAATTAAATTAAAAAATTAAAAAGGCACAATTAACTCACTGAAAAACAAAAAATTAAATTAAGAAATTAATTAAAACAATTAAACAAATTAATTAAAAAAATTAAAAATTGTCATGTTTCTGACGATTGCCGTCAGTGGTGGGCTAACCTGCTAGTATTTTATATATGGGTTATTTATTTGGTATTCAGGGTGTGTCACTATCTAAACTGTGAAATACGTCTAGTCGGGTATAGAAAGCTTTTATTTTATATTGATTAATTTAATTGAGCTCGGTATAGTAAACTTGGTGTTTTGTTTAATTTTAAACATTGTTTATTTGCCCACCAGATATATACTTATATGCTACATTGGACATGGAAATACATAAGGAATTGTTGTAATGGATATGGTAATTTGCCATGTATCTGGTATCGCTATTATGTCATGTCACCTAATAAGCATTGGACAGCTTAGAATTGAATACATGCACCAATAGCCCATCTGCCTCTGTGCATATATACAGTTATAGAACTGAACATTACTGGTTCCAACACGACAATGTCCTGATAGTGATAATATAGCTTTACCCCGTTTACACCATTCTGTGCCAAAACAAACATTTACTGTAATATTCTACAAAACAGTCCACCAATAACCGTGTTTCGTCGGTTTTAACTTTTTAATCAATCGCAATTCTCAATGCTTGAATATCCAATTAGTCCACATTTCAGTACACTGGAAATGCATACAATATAATGAATAGCCATAGATAACTCACTGAGAGATGCCTTTATATAATTATGTAACAAAAACATCCGTTTGCAAACTTTGCATCTATGCAAACTCCAGAACATCACTGAAAGTTCAGTTCAGACAAATGTACACTGCATGGGCAGTATAATATCGGCCTACGTTACCTATAATTTTAATATACCCCCACTTTCGAAGAAAATGGGGGGTATACTGGATTGACTACGTCTGTCCGTCATGCTTTCTCCCTCCGTGTGTCCGTCCGTCTGACCTCATAACTCGAACAACTATGAACCAATTTCAATAATTTTTTGTATGCAATCTCCTTAGGACTGCCTCATTTTCTCACTTTTTCGGTTCCGGATGATATCTCAAGCTTGGATCCTTTAATTGCAAATACCGTTTTTTCGTAGATCAGTCATATCGAGATACAGGTTGAGCTCGAATTTGAGTTTGATCCGATGATTTTTTCTAGAATAATGGACTTTTTTCGACTTAGAAAATTAAATTTTTTATTTTTTTTGGGGGTTTCCAGATGATAACTAAAGTTTGGATTGTTCAATTGAAAATTCCGTTTTTGTGTGAGTCAATGATATCAAAATACAGGTCAAGTTCGAATTTGAGTTTGATCCGATGATTTTTCTCAGAGTTATGGGCTTTTCGACTTAGAAAATTCAATTTTTCTTGTTTTTTCTTTGGTTTCCGGATGATAACTCAAGTTTGGATTGTTTAATTGGAAATTCTGTGGGTCGTTCTAATAAAAATACAGGTCAAGTTCGAATTTGAGTTTGATCCAATGATTTTTCCCAAAGTTATGGGCCTTTCGACTTTGAAATTTAAAAAAAAATATTTTCTGTTTTTCTGTATGAGGGTACCTTCACGGTGTAATCAACTCCTCCTACAGTTTTGATTGTAGATATTTGAAACTTTCTTTTTTTTTATGCTATCACACTCGACAAACGCCATCTTAGATGTTAAGGTTGCGTTTCATTTTCTACCCTTTTTTGGGTTTCTGCAATCATTCGAACAAATATGAACCAATATCAAAATTATTAATCCAAATTTTTCTTTAAAGTTAAAAATCTTTTTTGTTGGGTTTACAGATAATGCGGGTTGAATTTGCCACGGTGGGGGTATGCTAGCACTCGAGTGCACACCTCTTGTTCTGTTTGAATTAATATGCATACAAATTCGCCATTAATTGAAACAAACATAATATAGCCCATATATAAATATCGATAAGCATCGAACAAGCTTATAGCTGACAGTGGGCATATTAATAGTATAGTCAAGTGTACACCATTGTGTTTATGGATCAAAACAACCATTTACTGTATTTAGAAGCAAATTTAATTTTTGAGACAGTGCAAATTTTTGTATGGGATTGTGTGGGATTCGAACCCCGACTCAAAGTGCCGTATCTCATATATACATTTACTGTATTATTTACAAAACGGTCTACCAATAACGTTGTTTACTTGGTTAAACTTGTGATCATTAACAATTCTCAATGCTCAAATATTCCACATTTCATTCCACTGGTAATTCGTACCGCAAATAAAATAAGTGACCATATTTACGCATTGAAAGATGCCTGTATATAATTATGTAAGCAAAACATCTGTTTGCACTGCGCAAACTCCAGAACATCACTGAACGTTCGGACAAGCGTACACTGCATGCACGGGCAGTATAACATCGGTCAACATGACCTATAATTATAATTTAACTAATATGCATATCAATTCGCCATTAATTGAAACAAACAATATATATCGATAAGCATCGATACAAGCTTTGAATACACCAATGTCCCATCTGCCTATGCCCATACGATCATAAAACCGAACATCACTTGTTCTAACACGACACTGTACTGATAGTGAGCATAATAGTATAGTCCAGTTTACACCATTGTGTTTACTGTATTATTCTACAAACCGGTCTATATACCAATTACCACGTTTACTCGGCTTGAAATAATTAAGAATCTCAATGCTCGAATATCCAAGTATCCACAGCTTAATCCACTGGTAATTCATACAAATACAATAAATAGCCATATTTATATATGAGATATTCCTGTGTATAATTATGTAAATGAAATCATCTATAATTCTAATTTAAGTAATATGCATACAAGTTCGACAATTACTGATACAACTACTGGTACATATAATTCAGTCAATGTCTACCAGTAAGCACTGACCAAGCTTTATAGTATACCGTATTTTTGCATACAGTCAGTCGACTCAGTCACATCAATATTAGAAAGACTATATTCGAGTCTTAACACACTACAATATATTACTCTACATATAATACTTATTGTAAACATAATATATACAATATATATACGATATCATATATACATTCATGGACCTCACCATAAAACTCAACATGAACCATAATGTTACTACCACAGGTCCCTGGCACAAATAGACCACAGGTCCCTGGCACAATAGACCCCCACCACCCAAAGACATATATATATATATGTCTTTGGTTGGTGGGGGTCTATTGTGCCAGGGACCTGTGGTTACTACGGTACATGGCCGGCCAGGAAAAACCATAGATAGATGAAAAACCTGTAGGACAAAAATGCTATGGAAACCTGTGACACCGAACCAATGCCAAGTATCAACTTATACCGTCCGATCTCTACCAGATCTGTTTAATAATAATCGGTACCATACCTCAGTGTTGGCTTATCAGTGGTAACATTATTTCATGCACACCAAACACCCTACATTTTCTCTAACTCGGTTTCCGCAATTAAGCTAAGACAGAACATGTATTTCAACATCTGGCGTATGAAGACATGTATCGATTTGATTCATGAAAGAACTATCAGATTCAGTGCAATGCGTATATATATAGAACGACTGTAATTATACGTCTTAACATCTATGTAGACCGTTAAAATTTAGGCGGTCCACACCTGAAGATGGTAGCAACGCAGATGACCATATATACACATCTCACTTTAATACGAGAAGCGCCACCTTCCGGGATTCCGTCTTTCACCAAACATTATATTTGTATACGTCAAATAGCATGTGCATCACAGGAGAACGATATATATCGGAATAAGATGTATGAATGAATATACTCCGATTTAGATAATCCTGAGTTATTAATATGCAAAAACATATGCGATCACATGCACCATTTGAGCGTTGGTAGCTGACAGCGCCTGAAGTTGGCAACTTCACAATTCTCTCCACATACCATGTTGGTCTCTATTAAAATATTTATATTATATCAGTATCGAGTTTGGCACAAGTCCATATACTTAACGTGCATGAGTATATATTTCGGTTTTATTTAGTGAAGGGTATGTTCTCATCGAAAGCCCATGTATGATAATGATATGCATATGTGTCATTCTTACACGCTGGGATATATTGCGGAAATATATGTATTTTAATGTAAAATTTCGACATTTCGGCCACATTGACGGCCATCTCGATTACAATGAGGTATTAATAACTCAGGATTATCTAAATCGGAGTATATTCATTCATACATCTTATTCCGATATATATCGTTCTCCTGTGATGCACATGCTATTTGACGTATACAAATATAATGTTTGGCGAATTTTCACGATGCTTAATTGGACAATAATTGTCATATGAACTCGCATTTTGAGTAATTGTGGTAAGACAACTAATAGGAATGTGTCATAACATGGCGATTATTTATTTGGAAGAATAAAATTAGTTTAATACATTCACCTTCTACATGACAGAAACGTAATTGGGTGAAAGAGTGTAAAATTTGAGTATTATCATATTTTTGCCGCCATCTTCCGTGGTTATCAATACGATGGAAATCTGCTAAGTTCAGCTAAACGAGGTTCAAATTGTGTTAACATGCAAATTTAATTAAAGGTTAAAGTGCAACTATAAACAGTGAGACAAACAGGCCAAGTGACAGCCATATAATTAATTTTACTAGTACTTTTGTTGATAAACAAGGTGTTGTTTCTTGCTTACCAAGATTCATAGTATAGCTGAGAAGTACAATTCCACTTCATAGCTATCACAATAAACAATTGAGTATTGCTACCTTATATGATACACTATATGCATTTTCTACTGATATGTCATGACAAGAACTAACGCCAATGATTATCTGCATCATCAGTTGCCATTTGATATGGTAAACACCAATATTTCTCAACTAGTACTCTGGTTTAGAATATAGCACAGACGGCTAGACTTTGGGATAGTAACACTTGTCCCCCATGCTAAGATGGCGACAGTGAATTGGATTTTCTCTTCAACACCCTCCTCACTTAATATAAGGACATTTGAAGAAAAGACACGTATGCCATATAGGACATTGCCAATTTGAATAAGAAATTAAAGCTATGCGCATTTACTTAAAATTAGCCGATTAACCTGATTCCTCATGATGGAATGCCAGGGTGACATTTTGTGTTCTAACGAACACTGACTTTTGTATTTTGGCTGCCCTTTTGGTAGCCATCTTGGATGAAACTCAACAGTTCTGTTGAAGTGTGATAATAATTCCTTATGCGGCACGAATATTTCTTTCCCATCACTGAATTCCACTCATTTCTTTAAAACTATCGGAATTGATATTTGACAAGTTGCTATAATTCTGTTGTTTAAAGTGGATTTTTGACAGATCGAACATGTTTTGTACAATACAATTGCAGCAATTCTTTGCTGAAGCAATAATTAGACACAGAATTGTCACAATTCGCAGTCGCTACCAAACGGAAGGTCATTTACATGAGATTCTTGAAAATCGCAAAATTGTTGATTTTCTGGTTCCATTTTGGCAGCCATCTTTGACTGGAATAATATTGCCCCATGAATTTGGGTACTGTACTTTGAGAACAACTATTGATGAATTGCTCTAACTGAAAAAAAATGCATAACTATTAAGAAATATGCGCAGAATTCTTCAGTTCTCAGGACAACCCTATATCTGAACTGAACTGACAATGACGTCATCTTTGTGACCTCATAATTCTCTCCAGTCGCGAACCCATGAAGTCTAACAAACTTTTTCCGACAAAGTAAGTGATACACTATTATAATATCATAGTCTCTACATTTGTTCAAAAAATTCCCACGAAAGTACAAAAGCGACTCTACTAATTGACAAAGAAAGAAATTATGAATAATTAGACATCCCCAATTTCTATTATTAAAACTAAACGCTAGAATTCAAGAAAATTTATGTAAATTTGAATAAACATTTCCTAATTAATGTTAGGAATCCGCTATTTTAAAATGTTGACAACTCTCTGTGTAATGTGTTGTATAATTATATTAAATGTACACAATACAACCAATCTTTTATGCATCCCTGCATCAGTGAGAATGCAGAGCAAACCAACTTTAAATTGTTATGCGGCCCAATCAGACGTCATGTCTATTTTAAACCCAGATCCCACATGTTATCCCATATGTAATGTGATTTACACAAGTTCACACATTCGGAACCATAGACTGGGAATTTCAAATTATTTCGTCGATAAAACTATCTTACCATCCGTTATGCAGCAATAATATAACTGCGTTCTCTTACACATAGTAAGATTATAACAACAATTTATCACACAATTCCGGAAATTATATACGTTTATTTCATTGACTGATCCATGTACCTTTGTGCATATTTATTCTAATATATATACATGATAATACATCACTTTACCAACCCTTTTATGCATGGCACATTATCGATTAACCAAGAAGAATTATAATTAGGATATTAATTATACTATTGTGTACATTTAGGATATTCATAATTATCTTCAATCTTAGGACTCGTCGTGCACCGATTCGCCACCACAATTGCTCAACCGGATGATTCCCTTTAAGAACACATCAGCGTATGCAGCTATCTCGGTGTACTGTTGAAACTTCCGAATTTGATGCACAAACAGCTCAAGGTGATCTGGTAATGTCTCACTCAGTCAAGCCGGTAAACAACGATTACACTCATAGATCGTCACACTAATCAGTTTATCTCATAGTGACCACCATCCATGTCATGTCATCAGCGTAAAACCTGCCATTGTCAGTGAGTTCGATTTTGTTATGGAATTAATGCATGAATTTGTAATGCTATAATGTCTTGGGTGGCTTCAGGATATTTTAACTTCAGCAAAGGTTCACATTCAAAATGGCTGCTCAACAAATTTAGGCGGTCCACACCTGAAGACGGTAGCAACGCCGATGACCATATATACACATCTTGCTTATGAGAAGCGCCACCTTCCGGGATTCCGTCTTTCACCGCTAGGGGAAAGTTCTTGTCAAACGATTCAAGGAATATTTATCACATAATTAGCCCCATAACCCGGTCTTGTATGTTTAGTAAGACACACCCATAGCGCAATGATGTCAATGTCGGAACTTTATTATTATGTTAATTAGAATATAATTATGATATTTTTGTGTTGGGTTATTTAGTATGACTATGAGATAAACATGGTAGATCATATGGGTGGTTGAACAATATATTTTGTTCTTTTGAACTATATTTTCTTGAAGATTTCTTTACATCCTCTTTGGTTGTGATAAGGAAATAAATATTAAACTTTGTTTTTAACCCCAGCCGTTTTAAAATGTGATAAAATAGATCTAAAATTTAGTGCACTCGGTTAATAATTTTTATGATAGCATTGTGGCTCATTAGAAAACCTCTATATTTTAGCAGATTAAAAGCCATGAAAATGGAAAAAATAACGGAACATTTTCTTTAATAACAGCCTCATTTTGGCTTATACCAGCATCATAGCAAGTTAACAGGACCAATTAATTACAGGTGCATATGCACGACATGCAAAGCACAATTTGTTTCTTTTGTACAGAAAAACTGTCATTGATCAGTTATTCTATGTTATAAGTTGTGGTGATTCGACCACTTTCAAGATTCATTTGTTGAATAATGCAAGTTTTTTGTTATGTTGCTTTTAACGATAATTTTGTCAAGAGGTTCAGGTCGCAATATAGGTCAGAATAAAAAAAATATGATGATTGATTTAATAGTGCAACATTAATTTGCAACATCATGATCTTCAAACTCAATCAACAGAACAATCAAAATATGCATAAAAACACATTAATTTGAGTTATGGGCCAAAATCTACCCTGTTGCAAATCAAAGCACGAACTGACAAACAATACCCTTATACCAAAAACCCACTGACAAACAAATGTACCTCAATAGCAAGTCAGACCACCCGACACATACCAAGAAGTCAATGATATATGGATTAGGAGTACGATTCGGTGGATTTGCGAGAAAGAAAATGAGGGGCAAACTTAAGAAGCACTCAACTCTGACTATGTGGATACAGCTCCAAATTTATTGAGACTCAACTGACAAGGGTGGATAGATTGGATAGAGATGTACTGATACACAGGAAAAATCGCGAAAAGACTGTAAGGACAAGAGTTCCTCTGGTCGCCACATTCTCGAATAACCTCCCGGACATTATAGTATTGGGGCAAATGTAGATCTTGTATACTTTTTTAGTAGAAGCAAGCCACTATGATTTTCATAACCTATTCAGTTTGGAGGGATTTTTAAAACTCTATTCCAATTTTTAATTCAGTCGGAATTAGAACATGATGAGAGGGTACTACCGATGTGGTGAAAAACAGCATGTAAATCATCCCTAGCCTTCAAAACGAAAATCGCTAAACAACCCATAATGTTAACTCTGACCTTCCTGACCACATCTGCTGTTTCGACTGAACCAGTAAACCATAACGGCAAGTGGATTGGATGATTTGGGGACATATCGCGGCTATTTGGGGTAGATTTGGTCAAAAACATGCGCAAAAATAAACGAAAATATCCTGATTTTTGCTTATGATGGCAGCCATCTTGGATTTGGAGGTCACGTGACATTAAAAAATTGGAATAGAGTCCAATTATTTAAGCACAACCCATCCCGATGTTGAAAATTAACATGCCTTGCCTCTACTAAAAAAGTATACAAGGAACCAGTTTTTGAACAGTTGCCCCCACAATAGTGAAATCTATCTCATTCCTCGCATTGTCTTTAACGTGTTTGACGAATATTTATAATTAACCATAGAGTTGGAGATAGAACAAAATTGATGAAGGTTATAGCCATACAGCTCTAACGACACAATGAACAATGACTGTTTTCAACTAAATCGGGTCTAGTGTACAATGTTATAAATCTATATTTTATCTGAGCAATGCCCTCCCACCCACTACCCAAGGTTCATCCCGTCCCTACCAACGAGGTGTGTTTAACTTATAAGTTCAGAAAATAACAGTGGAAATGGTGTCGAACCCAACAATAGGCAGACAAATCGCTAGATACGCCGCGCTGCCTCCATCTGCCCCTGTGCCAAAGCATCCAAAAACAACACTTGACTTTGTGAACGTTCAAATTGAAATGACTTTTGCATAAACATCCATTCTATTCCATCGAAAACACACAACCCATCCTGATGTTTAAAATATACATGCCATGCTTCTACTAAAACAGTATACAAGGAACCAGTTTTTGAAAAGTTATCCCCACACTATTAGGTCGTTAACACAGAAACACATGAACGTGCTTCATGACTTAGAACGGATGACAAATGTGTTCTCTGAGCCTCCACTTATTGCGTTTAGGAGAGACTGAAATATCTGTGATATATTGGTTCACGCAAAGACATAACGTTTGGTCTGCTCGACACCAGGTCCTGTTCCCCTGCAATGTATGTAGTTCAATTTCATTTGAACCAGTAATGAATTCAGTGAAAACAAAGTCGTATACTGTTGGAGATAATGTGAATTGTAAAACTCAAAATGTGGTTTATTGTTTGTCATGTAGGAACTGCAGAAGAGGTATCTATATTGGTGAAACAGAATGCACGTTTGGGGAGTGGATGAGAGAACACATGTGGGACATTGGCAATATTGAGAAGCCGGTTTCTTCTCATTTTAATTCAAATGGACATGGTGACCTAATGTTTTCCGTTCTGGACATGGTAAATGGTGGACTTCAGTTGCGCCTAGTTAAGGAAGAGGCCTGGATCAGGTGCTTGGACATGCAGATACCTAATGGACTGAATCCGCAATCCAATTTACGGCATAGGTAAAAGCAACGTCATGTAGTTATGTCATCGTCGATCGAGGCACAAACGTCAAAGCAAAGGCATGACAATTGAACGGACTTGTTTAATTGGAGTCAATATTAATATTGATTGTACCTGTATTGGTTGTTTTGGCTGAAGAATGGGCCATGTGGCCTTAAATTTCCAATAAGAGTGTTACATTGTTATTTGTTGAATTACCATGAAGTCCCTTTGGGCTGGACTATCTATTGCAATACCCTTAAAGGCACATAACACATAAAAATAGACAAGAAACCAATTTATAATAGGATAACAACCATACAAATTAAGTTAGTCCACCAACAATGAAGCAAAACATAATAAAACGATACATGTATGCAAAGGAAGTGAAAATTGCACTAAAACAGCAGCACCCAAAGTGCTGTTTGGGGAGGAGGTGCTGTTGAGGAATTCTGCGTGGATGGATATGAACAACTTTACTATAAAACAACTGACTGTATACAGTTGATTGACCTACATATTGTGCATTGTACTTTAGACGTGACCTATTATTATGCTGTTCTTAAAACTTGCTGCAACACCAACATGCAATTAAAGTAACATACCATGGGGATCGATGTATAAAGGCAAACATGCTCTAATTAATCGCAAGTTGGCTTATTTTTTTTTTAAACAACAGGAAACAGAGTTGGAGGTGACATCAAATTAATCTCCCAATCTGTTTTAAATGCAATGATATTAGGGCCCTTCGATTCGGGCCTTATTAATTCGATTCGATTTGGATACATAATTGCGATTCGATTCAGCAAAAGCAGACCATTTGCATGGACATTGGGCAACAAACCAAGGAGATGGCTCCATATAAGCGCCTGGCGCTTGATGTCAAATCCTCTTCTCTCTCAAACTTATCATACTTACATATATATATATATTAACATCATTTTGTAAATTGTTGTATAAATCTGGGATACTAAATAAATAATGTTTACACCAAACCAAGGTAAAAATTGTTAACGAGGTCTGCATAACTTATCTGACTCATATGTGAATGTCCCGACATCTGTTCTTAATTAAATACAGACGCAATTTGACATCGGAGATGTTATGTGAATTATTTAGATAACTTGAACAATCGGATTCGCGCACAAATGGTGAGTACAATCTCGCCAACAAGATGTTTGTCTTGTATGTGAGAGACGACCTCGATTTTAAAATACGCATGCCCAGATGCACCATTCGATTTTACACTACCAGTCACTCTTATCTGTTCTTCACGCAATAATCGATGAATTTCAATCACCGATTAATGATTATCACTCATTATCACAACATTGCTATGGCAATGATACATTTGGTTTATTGATAAAATGCATGTGGGAGGCAGTCATGTTGCAGTGTTTGTCTTACTCGTCCAGTCACCCATGGCTCACCATGATATTAGTAGAATAAAATAAATTATATACTAAGTACATGTGTTTAAAAAACTTTAATTATTAACAAAAGTCACAACTCATCAGAAATTTGATGATTCAATTGAAAATATAAATTGTCATAATAACTATTAAAGTCGATCGACATCCATCTTCCGATGCATGCAAACTAAAATTGTGGAATGTCATTCACTAATGTCACATAATGACTATCTATCTCCTATATATTTTGAAGACCTCTGTCTGTATGTATGTATGTATGTATGTCATTTATACAAATCTACGATTCTCGACCGATCGGGACGAAACTTGGTACGTGTGTGTTGTTTGACCAGGCGGTCGTCGTTGTCGTATTGGCGAGCCCATGCGGCGCCCGCTTCGCGCATGCGCTGACGAGATCTCGGAAACGGGTGGAGCTATCGACTTGAAATTTGCTATGTGAATGTATCTTGCCCCGGATACGAAATTTATCGGGTCGCCGAGCCCGTGCGACACCAGCTTCGCGCATGCCCGTGCGACGTGACCTTGACCTTGAAATCGGGTAATTTCAAGGTCAAACGCCCGAATATCACGGGATTTCGATGAAACTTGGTATGTGGGGATACCTAGGCCGGGGAGTGGCATAAACCTATTAATTTGCCAGGTGCGACGTGACCTTGATCTTGAAATTGGGTCATTTCAAGGTCAAACACCCGAATATCACGGGATTTCGATGAAACTTGGTATGTGGGGATACTTTCGTATGGGGAGTCTCATAAGCCTATTCATTTGCCCGTGCAATGTGACCTTGACCTTGAAATTGGGTCAATTCAAGGTCAAATCGCCAATTTTGATGGGATTTTGACGAAAATTTGATACGAAGAGTTACTTTTGTCCACTGAGTGTATTGGACAGGTCGAGTCGGGACCCTGAACTTGACCTTCAAAATGATCAATTCGAGGTCAAATCGGGTAAAACCGGATGGATTTCGACAGGGCACGTTTGTCAGGTACTTTTGTCCGGGCAGTGTTTTGGACTGGTCAAATCGTGACCCCACTTGACCTTGACCTTCAAAATGGACAATTCAAGGTCAAAGCCCGGACGAAGTCGGGTCACCTTCTAGTCTATTATATATTTTGGAAGATCTGTCTGTGTGTGTGTTCGCGATGAACTCGAAAACGGCCGAACCGATTTCGATGAAACTTCGTATGTGGGGGTACTTTCGGCCGAGGGGTGACATAGGCATATTAATTTGTCCTTGCGACGTGACCTTGACATCGGGTAATTTCAAGGACAAACGCCCGAATATCACGGGATTTCGATGAAACTTGGTATGTGGGGTACATTCGTACGGGGAGTCTCATAAGCATATTCATTTACCCGTGCGATGTGACCTTGACCTTGAAATCGGGTCAATTCAAGGTAAAACGCCCGAATATCACGGGATTTCGATGAAACTTGGTATGTGGGGGTACTTTCGTATAGGGGGAGTCTCATAAGCATATTCATTTGCCCGTGCGACGTGACTTTGACCTTGAAATCGGGTCAATTCAAGGTCAAATCGCCAATTTAGATGGGATTTTGACGAAATTTTATACATAGGGTTACCTTTGTCCACTGGGTGTTTTGGACGGGTCAAATCGTGACCCCGACCTGACCTTGACCTTCAAAATGATCAATTCAAGGTCAAATCGGGTAAAACCAGATGGATTTCGACGGGCACGTTTGTCGGGTACTTTTGTCCGGGCAGTGTTTTGGACTGGTCAAATCGTGACCCCACTTGACCTTGACCTTCACAATGGACAATTCAAGGTCAAAGCCCAGACGAAGTCGGGTCACTTTCTAGTCTATTATATATTTTGGAAGATTTGTCTGTGTATCTGTCTGTGTGTGTGTTCGCGATGAACTCGAAAACGGCCGACTCGATTTCGATGAAACTTGGTATGTGAGGGTACTATCGGTCGGGAAGTGGCATAGGCATACTAATTTTCAGATCCGAGGTCAACTTTTCACGTGCCGAGGTAAAATCTGTTTTTACGCTGTGTTACGGGACTTTCATTTGAGTTCGGTGCTTACAAATCGATTCGAAACAGCGCGAATAATAAAATGCCAGTCATAATAATGACACTGTGAGAATCTTTCGTGTTTCCTCTTTCCAACGATATATAATGCGTATGTATCCGTTTTAGTTATCTGCCTCAATATCAAGAAGAAGTGGTACTATCTTCCATCAGGATAAAAACAATGCGTAACTTCTATGACGTCGTTAGAGGTCATAACGTTAGATCACTTTAACGCTTAACCGGCCGATGCATTTGACTGTTTCAGACGTCTTGGCGATATCTCGGGCACCGATGGTAATTTATCTTTACGTTGAAACTTGATAATTAATGAGCGTGTGTATATGAGGCGCGTTTATATACTTGAGTGGAAATCAAATCGGGTTAAACTGGTGGATTTTTATGGACGAAATTTGATGCATAGGGTATCCGCTGGGCCGATTTCCCGGTATCCGCTGGGCCGATTTCCACCATTTTTGGGGTGTTGGTGTTTGACCCCACCTGACCTTGACCTTCAAAATGATCAATTCAAGGTCAAAGCCCGGACGAAGTCGGGTCACCTTCTAGTTTATATATATTTTGGAGGATCTGTGTGTGTGTGTCTGTGTGATCGCGATGAAACTTGGTATGTGGGGGTATTTTCGGCCGGGGACTGGCATAGGCATATTAATTTGTCCGTGCGACGTGACCTTGACCTTGAAATCGGTTCATTTCAAGGTAAAACGTCCGAATATCACAGGATTTCGATGAAACTTGGTATGTGGGGTTACTTTCGGCCGCGGAATGGCATAGGTCTAATATTTTGCCCGTGCGACGTGACCTTGACCTTGAAATCGGGTCATTTCAAGGTCAAACGACCGAATATCACGGGATTTCGATGAAACTTGGTATGTGGGGGTACTTTCGTTCGGGGAGTGGCATAGGCCTATTAATTTGCCCGTGCGATGTGACTTTGACCTTGAAATCGGGTCATTTCAAGGTCAAACTACCGAATATCACGGGATTTCGATGAAAATTAGTGTCTAGGGATACTTTCGTATGGGGAGTCTCATAAGCCTATTAATTTGCTCGTGCGACATGACCTTGACCTTGAAATTGGGTCAATTCAAGGTGAATTCGCGAATTTTGATGGGATTTCGACGAAATTTGATACATAGGGTTACTTTTGTCCACTGAGTGTTTTGGACGGGTAAAATCTTGACCCCGACCTGAACTTGACCTTCAAAATAGACCATTCAAGGTCAAATCGCCAGCCTTCATAATTGGCTACGGCAATCAGCATTGCCGAGGCAATTTGCTGAAGCAAACTGGGCCACGGCATACTGTTGCCGTAGCGGATTGCCGAAGCCAAACAATCTGAATTAAGAGGGCTGAATCGCGCAATTCGCTGAAAAGCAGAGGGGAAACAGCCCGGACGAAGTCGGGTCCACCTGCTAGTATGCTATATAGTGAAGGTTATCCCCAAATTCCCCGGGTTCCCACTAGCAGATGTAAATAGAACTGACATCATGCCTAAGCTGATCTAAAATACGGACTGCTTATAAATGTAGAATTAACCGCTGGGTAATTTACAGACTAAATTACGTCTATATTCCATGTGCTCTGAATATTAATAAGCTAAGGTTTTAAATGTACATGCATGTTTGTGCGTGTATAGAAAGAAGTTGGAATGAAGCATACACATGTCTATTTTCTGTCACGTCGCGTATTTACTAGTTTGCCTCAAATGAAAAATCGATCCATTTATAATTAATTTTCAGCTTCCGCCCATTTTAGCGGATTCCGCTTTGCGTTAACGCTATTCTATGATGATATGCCCAACACCAAATGTTGCCATTATGATGATCAATGCAATTCGATAGGGCAACATTGGAGTTTATTCAATTGTATCACGGGATTTTTTGAGAATTTGATGTGCTAAATGCTTTATCGTTAAAACTTTCAATCTACTAGAAACTCACATTGTACTGAAGATTCTATGAGATAATCGGATCGAAACTGGTACTCAAAAATCGAAAACGATTCCATTTGATTCAGAGGGATGAATCGAAAATAAAATTTCAATTCGATGCATCGCATGGCCCTAATTGGAATAAATTGAAGACATCTATATAATTCATAAAAAAGAAAATTAATTAAATAATAATAATAATAAATAACTTATTAACTTTTAAAAGCAAAAAATCACACCTGGAAATATTATAACCAGACCTCTTTAATATATATGTCTGGATACTCAATGACTTTTCCCAGTTGGTTTTATATGCATGAATTGGTAAGTAAATGGTAGGGGTATATTGCATACTTTTGAGGAGGCAGGAAAAAACTCCAGGATACAAGGTTAAAAATTTAGTTTTTTTAATTTTTGGGACCCACCACCCCGGGAACGCATTTTTTTCCTTTCTGATTTCGGACACCCACCCCTCCAACACAAGTTTTTTTCCAAGGGCAATTGAGAACCCACCTCCAAAGTTTAATGAAAAATGGTGAAAATATTAGGATAAGGCAGACCGATGGTGCGAAATGTTTTAAATAACCATCCCGATGAAATGCCAATCAGGTAAGTTATAATAATGAAAAGCACCAGAAATCTCATAAAATCACAAAACACCCATTAAATAATCTTGTTATATAAGGTTTAGCGTACATACCCATAGGTTACCCACATAAGTGTGTATGCACAGCAGCATATTTTCTAACGTTATGACTAGCCCCAACCAGATGACTAAATGGTCGCCAAATCTCTGTATTAATTATATAATTTTCCGTCTGCAGTCTGTTCCATTAACAAGTAATTGAAGAACACACTGATAAAATTGCAAATGGCATTAACACAGGAGCTTGCTGCTCCAACCCCCCCCCAAACCTCAATACCTTAATATATGCCGTACCTATACAGTGTATTTACTCCCCCCCCCACCCCCACCCCTACCTACTAGTATATAAACTCCTGCTTTACGTCATTGTTGTAGGTACGGTGCATGGAGGGGGAGTGTGCATTACAAGCCCATGTGGCAGAAACAATAATCCGAAAATAAATGAATACTTGTTTTGCAATAATTAAATGAGCTGAGGGTGGCATCGCAGCGATAATTGAATGTGAAAAACAACATGATAACTCATGGAAAATCTATTATTTTTAAGCTAAATTTCTTCCTCGTAAAAAGTGCGACCCACCCCATGACATTGTGTTATAACAGAACAATTATTGGGTAAATATTTTAAAATACGGAGCGGCCCCTTCTCTTGGTTAATGCTCTATATTGGACAAGTTTATAAGCCTGTACATTTAAAATCATTTTATTTATAATAATTTATATCTAAACATGAATTTGGAAAAAAATACATGGCATTGGAAAAATCTGCAATCGGCACTCAGGACCCACACACACACCTGGATCTTGTATCCTGGAGTTTCCTCCCCCCTGTACTTTGGAGGAATATATGGCGACCACAGATCTATATAGGCCATCGAGACTGATAGTCACTGTTTCTTTATTCATTATGCTTTTTATTCCCTGCCCCAATTTCTATTTTACTATTTATTTATTTATGAACATTCAACATGAGTGTATATATAATTGGGTTAAGAACACCTGGAAACAGAGGTTCCAATTCTCCAATGATGCATGTCATTGACCTAATTGTGTATCAATGAGTACATGCATCATTATTAAACCCACGCTCACATTGTGTTGTTTTCAGTGGCAATGACCGCAGTAAATTCGGTAATATCTATGATGTAGACCTGAGACAGTAGCGAGTTTGCGATTTCAAACCGGTACGCATATGGGTACGTATACGGGTAGCTACCTGTACCGGTACAAATTTTGTAATCGCAAACTGTTTCACGGGTATAATGCAGCATATCGACTGGTAATGTATGGTGAGCCAACTGTAAACAAATTCATATATTCTATGTGTTATTCGCATTCGCTTTATTTGCCGCCATTATACTTACTGTTATGGAGACAATTGACCTCTGGATAATCAGTTGCATTCACCAGGGACGAGGCGGCAGTGCTTGGGAAGGGATTGAGGTTTTTCTTTCACTCATTTTCAATTGGATTTCACTAATGATTTCATTGAACGATCGATTGGTGACTGAGAATATTAGGTTATGATAGATCTAATATACAATTAAATTTTCCAACCAATATTTGGTGTAAAGTGTATTGTTTTAGACCCAGGGTCCAATAAAGGTCTAAGCCTACATGCAGTTTCATTCAAATATACGACCGATTTGCCCCTTATATTAGTCGAAGAATATTTAATCATATTAACGGTTGGGTTGGACTTTTACAACATATCGAAGGGTCGGGACACAAAGTGTGAACGTTTATTCCAAGAATTGGATTTTGGTTTGGATCTAAACCCGGAGGTAGGTTGACAACTTCAACGTCCAATTATATTTTGTTCATTATATTGCCTGAATAAAGAGCGTTTTCTTCACTTCTGTGTGAGAAACTCAGGAAACAAATGAAACTCGCTCAAGGCTATGCTATGATAAAAGTTGCACATAGTATAAGTTCTATAAATCGGTACTTTGTGTCTATATCAACCTATATTTAGTATCCCCATTGCAATATTCATCATTCTTAAGGTTCAAATGCGCCATGTCCGTACATATGGTAAAAATTGAGAAATCGGGCACCACCCATATACGATAAAGTAACTAAACGGTTTATATGCAAATATTAAAGTGTAATATATGTAAGTATACGATGATGGCTGAAATAACTGTTCATTATTTCAGAGAATGGATCCATCGAGATCATTCAATTCGCTGAAATAATTCACAGTCTGCATGAAGCTATTAACCAGCTTAAAATATGGCCTGGTCATGCAGTCACCTCTGATCATAACCCAACATTGGATTAACACATCTGAGTCGTACCATGTGGTCGGCCCTGTCCAACCGTTCATTGGCGTGACTTCTTAATACATTGTCAACACAATGGACTGACAGTACTAGTACCCTATTGCTTTTTCAAACAGTTAACTGCATGAAGACGACGTTTTTGCTCATACATTTCGGCAATTGTATATTATATTATTTATCGCATGTTATTTCGGATTTGGTGGAGAATTAAAAATTGATTGATTGATTGATTGATGCACTTGCATGCTTAGATTCGAGAAAATTGAATGCCTGGAATTCGAAATTAGACACCCCCACCGCGAGTGAAGGGGCTCTATATGTATATTCCTTCTGCTATACTTCCAGTTGTCAGTCAGAGCGCCATTATACTTGAAAATCGTTGTATTATATGAGATTTGTGGAGGCATGGACTCAGTATGATTTTTTCAAATGTGCTTGCTTCAGCCCATATCAGGGTTATAACACCAGTGCCAACCTCGATACTTGCATATATTTTGTTATCACGCATGTACATGCAAGTCATATAAAATAAATCATTCACAGTGAAATAACCGTCAATTAAGTTCGATGTTGAGCGTCCTTTATTAAAATAATGGATGGTTGTGGTTGTAAAATAATGTACGATCCATTATCCTACAGGACGTGGCGAACACAGGAGTTCTGTCATGGTCATGCTCTATATATGCACCCATATATGTAGCTGTATGTGCTGCATTGAAAGTACCCAAGTGACCGTGATGAAGTTCACCGATTTACCCGTACCCGTTCCCGTCGGACGGGTATTGCAAACTCGCTAGTATTGTTTCTACCTAATTATATTACTCTTAATGCTCAGGACTGTGAATTTGACATAGGTATATCTGATTGATAGCTTTATATATTTTTTTTATTTTGGTTAATATAATATTTGGCTCTTCTTGGAAAACTATGAAATTAAATAGGTTTTTTTTCCGCAGTTTGTCATTTTTTGGGTTGACGGATCCGTAAACTAATTTTAAAATATCGCCTAATACATGTACCCAATCATATAATGTACACATGCAACTATAGTCTCTATTCATGGCCTAATTGTGATATGTAGATACACCTGTATATATATCCGATACATTTTAGGTCTATTGTGCACGAAGGATTCCCAATTCCACCAATTATTCATATTCATCCTGACTTGCTCAATATCTTAGATAACAGCCACCCGATACCCACGAATCATGGCTACCAACAATATAATACACACTAATACACACCAAGTCCCCATTAGGTCCCTATAATAAAATTAAAATAACGAGCATGTAAACAGGTAACAGGGCCAAATGTAAATTTGTTCCAAAAACGCACCACAATCTTTTTAGAAGTCCCGGAATCAGATGCAACATTACTGAAAGTCAGTTATGTATAACTTTATATTATATACTTGCCCATGAATTATAAGGTTTTAGCAGTAAGATATAAGTGATATCCCACTAGTGAGATATCGATATCTCACTGGTATTATTGGGCCGTATGGATCCTCATGTGTGTAGTCAGGTTATACTTCATAGTGAATGATTTCCTGCACACATCATGTACTGACATTCATTGGGGGCCATCAGCAAGTAACGAAAGTATATAATAAACAGAATATCCACACTTTTTCAGTGGATATGTGTTAAATCTCATTCGTGATGACAAAACATATGAATTTCCACTCGTGGCTAAAGCCACTCGTGGAAATTCAATGTTTTGTCATCACTCATGAGATATAACCCATATCCACTGAAAAAGTGTGGATATCCTCTATATATTGCTATTACGCATGTCTTGGACACTTAATTTGACCAGCTATATGTAATTCCAGCTTATATGTACTGGCCATCATAATATAGTGTTGTTTATTATTAATGTAACTACCAACTCATCACCCAAGGACCTCCACATTAGCTAAATATATGCCTACATGATACCAGTGATATTATAGTAAACCTATATTTGTGATATATATTGGAGGCGACTAATTAAAGTCCTTCTTGTTAGTGCCTACTAGTGGTAGGGTGCGCGGAGAGTGAAGATCCGCGCTATCTCTCTCTTTATTTGCGTGCTGAGGTGCTGTACTGAGGTTTATTGTTCCAGATTTGTGCGTGTGCGTTTTGTTTCCCTTTGCAAGTTGTCTTCATGGATTACTATAGTGAGGGACACGTTGGGTGTGGGGAAGTTGACGTCAACGGGTGTGACACTGATGAGAGAGATGCTCGTGGCCATATTGCCTGTGATTGAGTTGTGAGTTAATAAATTCAAAAGTGAGAGGATGATCCTCCAGGGAGGTATACACAATCACTTGAATATCCTAAAAATGGTCTAGCGCTTTCGATAACAATAATATATTTGTGATAAATTGGAATTACTGCCTAACTTCATCGCCAAGTGCTAGTAGTCAGGATGGCGCATAGTTAGGGAGTACTAACCATTCTGTCATGACGGTGGTATGGGGGCACATAATTCTCGTGTAAATTATATATATACATACCTGTCTTTTAATATGCATGTACGGAGAACTGGAGAAACATTGCAGTATTTTATATAAAGTAATTTCTTACTGAGCTTAGCAGTTTTACATTCAGAGAAAATGATTCCCCTGTTCCATTCCCAAATTTTTACCATATATTGGAGAGAAACAACTACAGTCAGATGCTCTTAGCCCGTTTATATATAACCATGGGTATATGCGAAAAATACACAACGAAAACACACTCCACAGTTTGGATCGATAAGTCTTGCCCTGTGTATTTTGATGTTGAATTTTTTGACAATCGGTCTTCCGTATCATTTCTACAACACAATTATCGTCTTACTTGCAGCACGACTTTATCATGTGATCGTCACAGAAGCGTTTTATTTCAGAGTATGGTTAATACATTGCCGCCGGTGAAGTGTATTCTCGGATAAGAAACAAATAAGCCTATGCCGAGGGCAGAAACTAAAGTTGCGAAAGGCACCCCTGGTTGAGTGTGGGATATTTGACTCTCGAGACTTGGTTAGAGGGTTTTCGTTGGGGTGGTCTCCACCTTGGAATTTCCAACTGCACCCCACCCCATTGAACCACACCAAACTCATAAGTTTGCGTAAATCAATTTGCACCCCCCCCCCTTGATTTTTCCCAAATGTTCCCTCACAGACTACCAAATGGTCCAAATGAACCAGTAATATTGTGGCCACTTGTCATGCGGGGGGGGGGGGGGGGGGGGGGGGGATGAAAAAGATGGTTCGGCCCAGTTTGAGATTAAAACATCTTAACATCTAGTGGTATAACACCACACAAATTTACACCCCGATCTATTTTTTCTTAAATTAATTATCGAGTAACTACTGGCAAGGACACAGAACACATGAACATTTGACAATCCTATAGCATAGACCGGCCTCAAGTTTTCCAATTCTGGGAAATTATTAACCTGACACTCACCCACATGTTTCAAAATTGCCAACTGATGGCCATTTGAGTCCATAATTTTGCAAATGAAAGGGAAATATGCAAATGTTGGTCTAAAAACAACGAATTCGTCACTAAGAAAGTGTTGGAAAATCAAACTACGAGAACAATTTCAACCTAATTTTGGTGTGAATTTTCCAATTAATTTTGCTCGGGGTATTATAGGTATGACTACACAAGTCCCTACTTGACACCCCATTCTAAATAATCGATACTAAGTTATGTTGGGTGGCACTGGGGGGGGGGGGGGGGGGGGAGTCAGGGGCTACATCCCAGCCCTGTCGGGGAGTCATAGCCATCCCCCGTCGGTGAGTTATGTAATTGTCAACCTGGCAGCTAAAGCCCGCCCCCTGTCGGGGATATCCTGTTGCCACCCCTGTTTGAAATCATATAAAACTTTTAAAGAAGAAGACCACATATTGAACAGAAATCAGGGGGAAATGAGCTCTCGTAACCACAAAAGTGCACTAAAGACATCCCAATAAATCCAAATTAGATGCAACCGCATATTGTATATATATGGTATCATTCTGTTTGCCTCTCTATATCCAGGGACGTGGCTATATGGTTTCCGTTAGGGGGTGTCCACCATGGGAAATTCCAACTGCACCCCCTTGAATCAGAATCACCCCAAACACAAATTCCATTTGCACCATCCCCCTTACGCCTAATATCCTATATATATTTTTTTAAATCCTATATTCCAGGTTTGAATATTCAGATAGTTTAACCTGAACAATTGCATAAATCATAACATCTAATGGTCTAACTCCAGACAAATTCCCATGGCTACGGGCAAGAGGCGGGGACACACCGGGTTGACCATGGTTTTTCGGCCCGGTGTGAGAAAATTTTTAAAACTATAAAAGAAAATATTAAATCCTAGCATGCATCTAGACTGGCCTCAATTGATCCTTTCCTGGTGGTGGAAATTTCAAACGTCATACTCCCCCTCAGGTTGGAAAACTCTCCAACTGATGACTATTTCAGTCCACAAGTTTGACCAAATGAAGTAAAATATTGTTTTGAAGTTTTGTATTGGCCACAAATCCTAGCATCTAGACTAGCCTCAAACCTTCCTAGAGTTGGACATTTCAAACCTGACATCCCCCACTTAGGTTGGAAAATTTCCACTGATGACAATTCCAATGACAATATTTACCAAATGCATGACAATATTGTTTTCTTAAATTAACTAGCAATTTTTTGACTGGCCACGGGGGAGGGACCAGGACACAAACTGTCCAAGTGTTGGAAATTTCCAACCTGTCACCCTCCTAAGGTTGGAAATTTCCGACTGATGACCATTTCAGTCCAAAATATTTACCAAAAATAGGAACATATGCAAATAAATTGTTTGAAAATCAAACTACAAGAACATTTTCAACTTAACCCTTTGAACCCGGCTGGCCGGTATTCCGGCCAGAACGTAATTGCATATATACGCGACTGGCCGGTTTTCCGGCCATGACGTAATCTCGTTCTACCATCGGCGTCGCAGTGTTGCACTTTATTTTTTATATTTCGATAAATACTCAATGTTAAGAAAAATAAAATAGTGTTGCATAAAATTAATATTATAACTGTTTTAGCTGCCCAAAAATTATCGAGGTTGTGTTTGGCATAACAATGTATAAGCCGATTAAAAACTGGACACAGTCTCCATTTTATCACATTTCTGCACTTACGGCGCCGCCATATTGCTTCTCGCGACCTCTCTTTTCGCGTTAGGTCATATCGCCTTAGATGGCTCATAAGAGATCTAAAAATATATATTTATAGGTAGAAACTTTAGTGACGTATTCTTGTGGTATTTATAACTCCCAATGTGTGAAGAAATTCCCGCTAAATTATATAATTCGCGCTAACGATTGTCGGATGTAAACACATGTCATACAAGTTTTGTTCAAGAATATACAAACTTCTGAGTTCATTAAATCATAACTTTTTTGTGCAAAGGTACACGCTATATAGATTTACACGAGAATAAAGTTCAGAATCTTGTCTTTAAGATGGCATAAGCCAATAGACCGCACAATGCCACGCATTTTAGTTATTGGTGGGGTATTCAGAGAATAACCAGAGTTTGTTTTGGATAAAACCCATATGACGTCATGTATTTACGTTGGGATTGTGACGTTACGTAACATTTTTTGGCAGTTTCTATAATAAATCTAATAAGTTTTCAATTTTTTATAACTTTTTCTGGATTTAAGATATCGAAATAGATTGTGATGTGCTGAATTCAGAATTTAATAATCTTTCCAATGGTGTAAACAATATGGTAGAACATAATGCATACATGTAAACAATATGCCTGAACACAGTCTACAATAAGTCAAAATACCCCTGGGAGCCCAGGGTCAGGGTGTCGATCGTTGTGGGGAGCCAGGGTTCAAAGGGTTAATGTTGGTGTGAAATTTCCAACTAATGTTTTGGCAGGTATGAAATTTCCAACTGTTGAACATTTTGACCAAAGTTGGGGGGTGAGACATCCCAACCACCACCCCTGTCGCCACGTATCTGGCTATATCATATAAATACTTTTCTAAAAACCCTTAAACCAACTCGACGTGCTATTTCCCTGCGCTCCTGTTGCGCAAATTCTAGTATAAAAAGTGCGTCTATTTCAGACAAAGTTCAAACAGTAAATGTGACCAGACAAGACATAGAAACCGCTAATCTCATATTACCAATCTGACAACACCAGTCGAACATGATTACCTTTCAAAGCAATAACACCGGGCACCATGTTACGGCGAAACCACAGGCACGCACACCATGGATTAATACACGGTGAAAAGAACAGCGTTTTTTTTGTACGGTTATATCTGACATATACCCATGGTTATATATAAACGGGCTACGAGCATCTGACTGCTAGTTATTTCTCATAGTTTGAGAATCCCCCTAATAAGTTATGGTTTAATAAATATCGAGTAGCATGCAATTTCAATAGCAAGCTGAATTATCACAAATCAAAGGGCAGATTAATTGTTGCTAGTCTAAAGAATCAATCAAGCAACTATCTATTGTAGACCGTCTTATATTCCGAAGACAATATATAAGGGTTAAATAGAAACGTTATTTAATCCAATCGGAGTGAAAGAAATATTCACTGCCGACGTCAAGTTAAATTCCCGGCTTTCTCAAGTCCTTGTCTTGGTAAGTTCCACAAATGAAAATAATTTGTAGTATTCAATTCTCTAATATCAGCCAATCAGAACGCTAGGAATTAGTAAAGTCCGAGAATAGTTATATCGATCATAGCGTCACTTTCTCTCTCGACTTTGTGGAAGACGCAAGCACGTAAAAGCTCTGCAAAATTCATTCAAAGTGTATTACTACTTCATTAATTGACATTATCTTGGAAGCAAGTTCAGTTATGAGCCTCCACCTCCCCACCACCACCATCAAGACGGCACCAATGCGGGATTCTCTACGACTGGTTAAGCTATTGGAATGCATCTTTACATATAGTCGCAATTCCAGGGAGGACATTTCTTGAATAATTCACTATCATGATTGATTGATTGATTGATTGATTGATTGATTGATTGGGGTTTTATGTCGCTTTAGCCACTAAGGCCATATCACGACATTGCCAGTTTTAATGGTGGAGGAAATCCGCACACTTACGGCTAATCTAACAGTGATTTCAATGGCTGATAAACTCGTCGACCATGTGCGGCAAACCACCGGCCATCGGCAAGTAACTGGCAACTTTCCCAGATAACGATTTCGAGTTACAAAGTCCACGATGGAAACATGTGGATTTGAACCCTTATCGCCAGCGCTGGAAGGCGAAACGGCTTGGAGTTGTACCCCTAACCGATTGAGCCACCGAGGCCCCCCACTATCATGAAGTGAAAATTCCATATACAATAAACGCATTCAACAAGCAAATTTTCAAGTATGGCCACAATATTTGTATTCTTAAATTTGAGATTTTCATGGCATGATTCACTCTGCTTTATGCATATACTGTCTAAATATAACATGGAAGGTATAAACGTATCTTGCAGCAAGTTATAGCAGATTGGGTCAACTCAAAGTTCAATATTCAGTCTAGTCTGTCAACAAAACTAAAACATGTATTGTGTTTATATTGAAGTTTGTAGTTCAAAACATCAGCTGCTCACTTTAAATTGTTAAATTAAGGTGCATGGTAACGTATCTTGTTTGCTATGCCAATACAGTTAGGCCTATATATAAGTACGGTGTCTTAACCATATAGACATAACATGTCTGTTCCCCGAAAAAGCCCTTGACGATCTGGTGTAAAGATCATACGGGAAACGCATAGCAAATAGTTTTGTTCTTTATTTTAATTTAAGCATATACAACACAAATATTTATAGGGTCCACATACCGTACACTATATATAAAGTGAACTTATGTGTCAAGGATACTGGAAATTTGGTAAGATGGCACTATTAAAGCGCCCATGTTCAATATCATTTGACGAGTCTTGAGTATTTCACTCAAAAGACATCTTATTTGTATGGTCGGGGGCCACCCCATAATTATTAAGCTGTATCCGATCAAAACTACGAAAACTGGAAAATAAAAATTTTGAAGAAAATTGGGCATATTTTTGGCATTTTTTGGAGTCATCTTAATACTTCTGTGGTCAGGGGTCAAAGTTGTTTTATCCAGTCAAAACTATGAAACTGGAAAATTTGATATCGAATGTAGCGAATATACGAATAAGTATGGTAATATTAAAACGTGTCAAATTTCCAATAAGTATAGTCAAATTCAGCATCAGTCTACACAGTTAAAATGAATTAGCCTCAAGTCTCATCTCTGAATTCCAGTGTTACAGGTTTCCATTTCTTAAATTCGAGAACGAATAATCGTCCGGTTTTTCCACATGGTGGTGGTGACTTAATTTTACCTACTGAATTGGTTAGCAGAAACCCAGAGCACCTTTTTCGATGTTGGGCATTGATACTTTCGTGAATCGCTACATTTCTGCATGAAAGATAAATATTAATGTTCCGGAAATTGTCAATTTTGTAAATTTCGGCCAATTTTCAAACATACATGACTTGTCATACAGGAAATGACAAAGTCGCCTTTATTATACTAGTACTGTATTTCGAGGAAATATCTTCACCGTCAACGTTGTGTGGATCCTTTTTGACATCCTCAACAAAAGTAACTCCTTTATGTTTCATATGATATTTTTTCACATGGGACTCGCTCTATATACATAATACTAAAGGTGGCGTTTGAGTTGATGCGTGCGCGTTGTTCTGTCTATGATCACAATTGGATGATGATGATTTGATCCCAGCTTTAAACAACTTTTCATTTTAATTGAATACCACATGCACCAGTTTTGGACTAGAAGTAGATGCAGTGCCCATCATATCATTAATATATATGTATGTGATATGTCGTTATAGTCTAGGGACAAAAGGAGAAATCATGTACGGTACTCGATATATAACTTGGTACATAATATAAATAACGTTTTGTATCTGACATTATGGGTCATTATTGCTTCTTAGAAATTGCAATAATAACAAAAGCTACACTTTTATATGCGTCATTTTTTACACAGAATTCCCTCTATATACATAGAGGAGGTGCACCGTTTATGGAAACGAGCAATGACAATGGACGGGCTCTATTTATAAAATTAATGTCCTTAAATGTGTATTTCTATCTGATACGCCTATATGAATACTCGCTTTGTTTATTTGGATATATAAGCATATATCAGCTGATATATTACATGGTTTGACTTTGGGTAGCTGCTGTCAGTATTCAAACGCATTCACAGAAATATTTATATAGATTTATATAGATTTAAAAACAAAAAATATTTACAAGACAGACAAACAGTTGGCACTCTCAAATAATTTGAAAGTATTTTACTTCTCTTTCAACAGGTTTTACATAGACTTACAGCAAAAGCGATGATCAAAGACTGGGAGGATGGCATGCTGTGTAACGATAGGACTGATCATGAGGTAACCATCACACTATACCCTCCATGTCTTTTTATACACCTGTTTTTTTTTAAATGTGACGTATTATTGATCCATCTGTAACATCTGTCTGTTATTAGTCCCTCTTAACATCTGTCTGTTATTGGTCCATCTGTAACATTTGTTTGCTTTTGGTGGCCGGTAGATAGTCTCAACTGAATGGAATGAAATTTGGTATTTGGGTTTATTAGCACAAAATACAGTTCTAGTTAAAATTCGGGTTCCGCTGGCCAATTTTCACCAGAGTCATGGCCCTTTATGTACTCAATTTTTGTTTCCAGATGATAACTTTAGTAAGTAAATGAAATTTGGTACCCGGTATAGGCACAACAAGTGTCCACTCTCTACTTGCCATTCGGCCACGGTGTCAGAGTGTGTAACTTTGTAACATGTAGTTGAACACCGCAGCCGACCGGCAAGTACACCATGGTCGAATGGCAAGTACACTGCAGCCGAACGGCAACTACACCATGGCTGAACGGCATATACGGCATATTCACCGTGGTTTACTAGTTTGCTGGTATGTGTTGTCTTTTTTATGTTTAATACCCATACCATAGTATGGTAAACATAGTGTCGATGTCTGGACATATAGTCGTTATATAGTCCCTCTCGATAACTCAAATATGTTCTATCTGATCGGAACCAAATTTTGTATATGAATTTCTCAGCACAAAAGACAGATAGAATTCGAATATGGATTCGATCCGACTATATTTAACTGTGTTATGGCTCTTTTTTCGAAAAAATATTCGCTCTTAAAAAAAATTAAAAAAAATTGTTTAGATTGAATTCCTTGCTCAATTTAAAAAAAAAAAAAAAATTAATAAAAAAAAAAATATAATAGAATATTTTTTGTTTAAATAATAAAAAAAAAAAAAATTTAAGTTAACAAAATTAAAAAAACTAGCACCATTTAATATAACTCTGCCAAGGGTACCCCGAGTCACCACACCAAATTTGGTTTAAATTGGTCCAAAATCTTATGTTATGTACTGGTAAATTTGTTTGAAGCGACATTAACACGTTCACTGCCGAAAACCAATTGGTAATTCCATCCCGTATGCCAACATGGGATTGCATGTTTTTCCGATAGTAGTTACTATTTGACGTGTCTATGAGTGATAGTTCCACCAATATCGGGTTATATGGTGCTGAAACATGTCACAAGGCTACTGGGATGGATTTACCAGTGTTTCATCGCTGGTGCCAGCTACGAGTTATCTCGTAGGTAAATAAAATTACATTTTCTACGACATAGATGATGAAGAGTGCTATACAGGTGCAAAAATATCGCGTATAAGACACAGTAAATTAATTTATATACAAACATTGGTACACTCTACGTCATATAAGACGTCGCAAATGTAATACTGATTTACCTATGATAGAGGTGGGCCGATAATCGGTATCGGTATCGGTATCTGGCCGATAACTTTGTTATCGGTAACATATCGGTATCGGCAAAATATCACAAACTTGCCGATATCATCGCCGATATAGAAGACGTTGCACAGATTACTACAGAACCGTTACAAATTCGTATGGATGACGGCAAAACGATGTAACAGTAACTTAAAGGTGTCATATTTGTGTATAAAGTACATCATTTTGGATAAAAATCGCTCAGTGGTAGGCCTAAGCATAATTACATGTAATTAATGCAGACATAGTATATCGTTTTATGGATACTTGCAATGGGCTACAGACTACAGTGTACTGTCAGTGACACAAAAACAAATCGGGATCGCAAACATCTATTAGCACTGAGCAGTGAGCATTATGAGCAATAGGGTACCCTGATTGACAGAGTGAAAGCTCAAATAAACATGTGTTGAATAGTGTCGGGATGAACGGCCTTTGAAATTCAGGCTGAGCAACTTCAATGACCGTGTGTAAAAACTTTCTAATTAGGCCTACAAGCATCACACGTCGCATATATTTTGCGTATAATGCAACACTCAAGTACAAATGCTCATCGAGTCATCATGTTCACAAACATGTCAATTCCATGCTTTCATCACTCAAATGTTTAGCGGCAACATCAAACAGACACGTGCAGTCCATGCCATGAAGTCACACATCCGGTGACTGCATTGTGCTTTGATCATGCACACCGATCATTGGCTTCCAAAAGAGCTCAATTGCGCGCGCACGAGGTGTGAGATGGTCTGCCAAGTGCTCTTGAGCACGTACCGAGTCGTACTCAGTAACCCCTGCTGATCCGGTCTTAGACTCTGTCGTAATGATGTACATGAATGTACAAATATAGCCCGGAAATAACCGGTATTAATTGTGTTTTGTCTATACTCTATAGAAACCAATTTATGTGGTGTCACGACATTTAGTGAATTTGAATGGATGTGAATAAGATGATGAACAAATAATCCCTCTGTACACAGGGTCGGGAAAAATCGTCACGTGACCGTGCAGTCTTAGTAAACCTCGACCAAGTTTAGTATAAACAATATTTATTCCTCGATTAATAATAATGTGTCCATAATATATTGAACAAATATCCTGCCTAGACACTCATGGTAAATTTTATTTCCGTATCGGTGGGAATTCCCCGATCTGCGAAAGGTAATTAATATTCATGTTTCCAATATAGCATAGCGTCCCGTGACTCCTTATCTATCGATATAATTTGTGGGCGGGGACCAGGCTAATATAGCCATGTTTACAGTTTGATTGACGTGCGACACCAGCCTTCCGCAAATTGGGCGGATTTTTTTTAGAATCTTCTGTGTTGCATGAAGTTATTGATTGGTTGGAAGAGTCAACACTGATTGATATCATTCACGGACAATTTAGCCACGCAAGACTCCGTGTTTTTATTTGTAGCATTTATTTCTGACGACTGAATTGGAATTTATTTTCAATGTATATATGACAAAATGTTTGTCCAGATTCCAATGTGTATGCGGAAGTTCTTTGATCGTCAATAAAGACTGCCATTAACTCGAAAGATTTTTAATTTATGCGTGCACAATATTCTGACATTGATGCCGCGTGCAGCCCAAACTTTAAACATAATTATTTCCGTGGGCAATCCTGATGTCATGCCATCGTTCCCCAAGTATATACTTACCGTCGGGAATTCACTTACTAGTAATGTCCAGTATACTTATATATACTTGTAGGCTACGTGTCGTCCCCGATTTCTATGTCGACATCCGCCGATATATATCCTTACACAGTATACACGGATGTTTCAGTTTACTTAAATTGTATTCATATTATTGGGATATATACAGGTCTGTATAATATATCGGTATCGGTATCGGTATCTGCCGATAACAAAACGTAATTTATCGGTATCGGCGTTACCGATAACACAAGTATCGGCCCATCTCTAACCTACGAGATAACTCGTAGCTGGCACCAGCGATGAACACTGGTAAAACACTGGTAAATTCCGTCCCAGGTGCCGACTACGAGTTATCTCGTAGTAGCTCTACAACACGTTTCAGCATCATATAACCCAATTTTGGTCGACTAAACATTTGTATAAGTCACGATACGTGAATTTATATATACAAACTTGTACACTCATTACCAGGGAACTGAACTTGCATGCATGGTAAACAAGCCAGAGGTATTCGCTTGTGTCTATACTTGGTGTAGGGCTGGCTTGAGCTTCCAATAGCCTCTAGCACTATATTCGCATTCGTCCACTCTCATAATGTAAACCATGCAGTTATAAAACCAGTTGAGTAAGTTCGAGATGTGTAATAAACATAAAACCATACCTGATAATCAGATTAGTTAGAATTTAGAAATTAGCGAACTCAAGCATGGTGCTGATTTCTAACTAATCTCAAGATACATGTATTTAAAGTGTTGTTCTATTATATAGTACTAGCAGGTTAGCCCGCCACTGGCGGCGTTGGTCCGAAACATTAAATTTGTTTTCGCTTTTCAATGAGTTAATCATGCCTTTTTAAGAGAAATTATTGTACCCTCCCTAAAGGGAAAATAGGATTGCGTGTATTTAGTAATTTTAACTAATTATTTTCTCGCCAACAATGTCGTTGTTGTTGATATTTACGGCTTGGGGGCTATTTTCTCGCAAACAATGTCGTTGGCGTTCACTGTTTGGGGCAGTGGAAGTCCCGTCAGATTCGGGACGTATCGCAGTGCGTCGGATTCACTTAAATTTCAGCAGCCATATAGCTGCGTCAGTTAGCAGGAATTGTGGTGTGTAAGTTTATACTTTAAAATCTGAATGTTTTCGGAAATAGACTAAGATTTTCAGCCGTAACAAAAAATGTATACATCAGAAAATGTAAATTCTATATTTTGCGAGGTATTAGCAAGTTTTGGCTCAATGGGTTTAGCAGTTTGAAGTGAATATGGATATAAAAATATACATATACAGATATAAAAAAAATGTAGAGTTACTCATCTTGGATCGCTAGCGAATATCAACCCGATTAACCCCCGCCGTGTTTGCGGTTATTTTATTGATTGGGAGTGGAGAATGAGTGATCAGAGCTTGTCCAAAATGCGACGTCGGCGATCCCCGTGGATTTTTACCCGTATATACAAAATTTGAGCTCAATCCGTCCAGGCGTTTTCGATTCCATGACGTACCCACATACACACACACACACATATATATATACGGAAATCTCAAAATATATATATAGATATAGCCAAAATTGGATATTTGGTGAACCTTGCAGTGGTTTGCACCCACCCTCAAACACTGGGGTGTATTATCAGTATAGGTTTATATAGCTTCAAGTGAGACCTAAAAACTCTAGAGCTAACTGGTTACTGATCTATGCAACGAAAACCCTCTATAATGTCTGGCAAAGGTCTATTTGCACATGTCTACCATGGGTGAGTGATGTACGGAAGAGATCCTGGTGAATTGGAGTGTCCTTGCAAAATGGCACCCCACCCCTTTATTGGGATACAGAAAGCGTTGTATCTAAAGCCATTCTAAATATACATATACAATCGACCAATGGGATCGTTGGGTATGTATTTGTGCATAAACCGACGTTGCTTCTGGTTTCTGTTGTTATTTATGTGGTATGGACATCACTACGAGTTAACTCGTAGTAGCAGTCCCCATGGAACCGTTTACTACGAGTTAACTCGAAGTGGCAGCGAACGTGTTAAACCCAATTCACCAATTCCATCCCATAGTCCTTCAGCCATTAGCCGAAAAATGAACCTGTCTGTACCAAACTGGCGGGCAAATTCTAACTGCACTTTTTAAGTAGTTTAATATCTCAGCTATCCAGCTAGGCATGATAGCAATGTCAACTTGGTAGTTTCTAACGGAAAATCGCCTTTAAAGTAACATACCATTTACGAAAATGATTTTATTCTCGCCAGTGGGGATTTCATTGTGTCTGCGGAAAAAGCTGACACTAATATCGTATCTTAACACGTTCACTGCCGAAAACCAATGAGTAATTCCATCCCATATGCCGACATGGGATTTGATGTTTTGCCGATAGTAGATGATATTTTATGTATGTATGAGTAATGGTTCGACCAATATCGGGTCATATGATGCTGAAACATGTTATAAGACTACTACGAGATAACTCGTAGTCGGCACCTGTGACGGAATTTATTAACGTTTCATCCCTGGTGCCAGCTACGAGTTATCTCGTAGGTAACTACAATTACTTTGTCAGTGTCTTAGACGACGAAGAGTGCTATACATGTACAAGCATATCGTATGTAAGACATGGTAAATGAAATTATATATGATAATTGGTACAGACTACGTCGAATAAGACGTCAACATAATATGTATTTACCTACGAGATAACTCGTAGCTGGCACCAGCGATGACCACTGGTGAGTTTCATCCCAGGTGCCGACTACGAGTTATCTTGTAGGAGCTTTATAACACGTTTTATCTTTCATTTGATCCGGATTTGATCGACAATTCCTTAAAATATACACAATGTGTCCGGGAATGGTCTAATTGCACATGTGTCTCATGATTCAGGGACGTACAGAAGAGGTCCTGGTTAATTGGAGTATCCTACCAAGATTGCTATCTGGACCCCACCCCCTGCTCACGCTGTGGGAATCGTTGTATCTCAAGCCATCGTAATTATACATATAAAATCGATCAATGGGATCATTGGGCATGTATTGGTACATACACCAACATTGCTTGCGGATTGTGTTATTATTTATGTGGTATGAACATTACTACGAGTTAACTCGTAGTAGCAGTCCCCATGGAACAGTTTACTACCTTTGAACCCGAGAGACCGAAATACTGGTCCATTCCTTATATTCCTATATACCAGGAGACCGGAAATCAGACGATATTTTACACGAAATTACAGCTCATTAAACGCACATATCAACTAGAGTTGTACTTCTACTTTGCACACACGTGTTCCATGTTTACCCACGTGACTTTGATCGACAAACTGACGACAGAGGGTTTGTTTCTTTGCGCATGCGCAGAGGCCTACCTCGAGAAAAAAAAAACCCCGCTTTTTATCGTCGGAAAAGGGGAAGTATGTCGTTACCAAAACACAAATTAACTAGAATAGTGCTTCTATACTTTGCGCGATTGAGTCACATGTTCATACCTCTGATTTTAGCTGCCAAATTGGAAACGGGGGGTCTGTTTCTTCACGCAAGCACACAGGTGCATTTTGAGAAATACCTTCTATTTTAGGCAAAGTGTACGAATTTCGTTATAAATATATAGCGCGGCCAAAGGAAGTCGCAATATATCTATATACATGTACATTGAGCGTGGAATAGACTGTCTCATTGAAATACATTGTGACATATTTCACCGCACACTTGTTCAGTTAGCATATATATAGTAGATTGCCATATAGTTGAGCGTGTTTACATGTATATACGTCCCAATTAAGAATTTTATGAGTTACTTTGTCGGAATACTATATAACGTCAGGCGCCTCGGGTTGGGGTCATTTAACGTTCAGGACACCAGGGTTCAAAGGGTTAAGGGTCCCAGTTATATGTAAGCACTTCAGCATGGGTGACACAGTGTCATCGTAATTCGGCTTATACAAATGTGTTTTTCAGCTATAAAACGCATATACAAACACTATTCACTGTCAAATGGTCTGTCAAAGTATACTATATATGCTTTTCAATATTCTGTTTGGATGAGAATGAGAAAGTAACATCATTTATCGCAGTCATTGGCTCAAAGTTGTCACACTCACATTTGTTTTATTATTAATATGTTCGTTTGGAATATCGAGTTCTCGGTCTTGGTGAACGGAGTCTGTTAAGTGTTAACCAATATATATATAGCTGAAAAATACTGCTGTCATTTCAAACTGGGGAGCAAATTCGTAACTTTAAATGTAATTTTGTGTAAATCAACAGTCCTGCTATCCGGGAATGTAGAATATCAATGTCAAATCTTAGTTTATTATCTAAAATCGCCATTAGTTAAGCAAATATGGGTATGAAGACAAAATTTCTTATATCATAATTGGGAGAGTATTGCTTTACATTTTTGCGAATGTTCTCAGAACGTATTGCAAATTTCGGAAGTATGTAATAATCGCCCTTGTGAAAACACACAGATATACATCGAGGAATATCGGACATCGCTATATTTCTGATTACAATGAGAATATTTTCAATTAAACACCATACACACACTGAAATTGAAACAACACTAAAATTTGGACACTCGATGAGATTTCTTGGTTAAATAATAATTTGATGTCAATAAAGCCGGTACTGTGGCAAAATAGAGTTATTGTTACTGAGTTATTCTGGTGCCAATTGTCACGAAGACATGCATCATATTCTATGTAATTGGCCTGGCTGTGTAAATCACCTATTTATTATGCCCCCGACTTGAAGTTGGCGGGTATATAGTCGACGTCTCCGTCCGTACGTCTGTACGTATGTCCGTGTTTACTAATGACTACTTATGTGGCTAAGATTGTGTAAAATGGATATTTATGTGCATAACTTTCGTTGCGTGGCTAGCCACGTAACAGCTTTCAGATGGACGTTCTAAAATGATCTATTTGGCCTAATCAGCTTATTTAATTTTGTAGTCACTCAAAATTTGGAGAAAAAAAGTCCATCGATTTAGACATCCATGACCCGTCAATAGGAGAAGTCGGACACTGACAAGACATTTATGTGGCTAGCCACCCAATCACGGACCTGTCAGTTTCTCCTATTCCACTGTCCCAGTTGCTGTGAGCAAGTTTTTGAGTTTTAATCAGCTTCTTCTGCTATAATTCCAACATGTTATGAATCCATAATCTGGAGTTTTATCACTATCTACTACTTGATAGCCACTTAAAATTTTATGGCTACTTGAGAAGCCACATAAAAACTAAAGCCACATTACCATTTCTAGCCACATAGGTCGAAGCCACATATCTACCGATTTGTTGGTACGGGCGTACATACGTCCGTCCATCCGTACAAACATTTTGCATTATTGTTCAGCAACCGCTGGGCAGATTTAGCTGATATTTGGTATGGTGATAGAGCATCATGGGGGAACAGCTACATGCATAGCGCGGGTTTCGTCCACCCATTTTCACCAGAGTTATGGCCATTTTTTTACTTAGAAAATTCAATTTTGTCCGTCCGTACAAACATTTTGCATTATTGTTCAGCAACCGCTGGGCAGATTTAGCTGATATTTGGTATGGTGATAGAGCAGCATGGGGGAACAGCTACATGCATTGCGCGGGTTTCGTCAACCCATTTTCACCAGAGTTATGGCCCTTTTTTTACTTAGAAAATTCAATTTTTCTCTTGTTTTTTGGGTTCCAGATGATAGCGTGAGCTTTGGTGGTACGATTGCAAATCACGTATTTTTGTGGATCAGTTATATGAAAATACATGTCAAGTGCGAATTTGGGTATGATCTGAAGATTTTTGCCAGAGTTATGGCCCTTTTTTCAACTTCGAAATCCGCCCGTACGTCCGTCCATACAAACATTTTGCATTATTGTTCAGCAACCGCTTGGCAGATTTAGCTGTTATTTGGTATGGTGATAGAGCAGCATGGGGGAACAGCTACATGCATAGTGCGGGTTTCGTCCACCCATTTTCACCAGAGTTATGGTCCTTTTTTGACTTAGAAAATTCAATTTTGTCCGTCCGTACAAACATTTTGCATTATTGTTCAGCAACCGCTGGGCAGATTTAGCTGATATTTGGTATGGTGATAGAGCAGCATGGGGGAACTGCTACATGCATAGCACGGGTTTCGTCCACCAATTTTCACCAGAGTTATGGCCCTTTTTTTACTTAGAAAATTCAATTTTGTCCGTCCGTACAAACATTTTGCATTATTGTTCAGCAACCGCTGGGCAGATTTAGCTGATATTTGGTATGGTGATACCGTCCATGCTTAATCCGAATTGCTACGGTCGGGGCAAATGCCACGCGACAGCATACCTCTTGTATTTTATATCTGAGTGATATTAGATTTCATATTAAATTGAACTTGGTATAGGGGGGGGGACGAGATCCAGTCAGTAGAGTGCTCAGTGCATTTCGCCGTCATTGGCCATTCAGCGCCAATGGAGCTGGTGCCAACCCTGACAAACGCAGATTTGTGTTGTGAACCATGTCAAGGGAGGATAATCAGTTTCGTATATATCAGCAAGTTTGTCATTTGGGAGGGGGACTCGGTCCAAAAGCAGCATCAACCAAAACGATATCCCAAGCTGTTGTGGACCGAACAGACTTGGTCTATTGTAGTTTTATCAAAATTAAAAAACAATCATATGGAAATTATATATCTTTGACCGATTGTTACATTAGATAGATCATATATATGATGTCTCACTCACACGCTTTGCTTCTGCATGAATCGATCTGTATCAGCATCACGGTGTCTTACCCTCGACTATATAAACGGCCCAAAGTTCCTACTATATGTCATGGTGGACATAGACTAGAACATGCACTTGTGGATTGATTGCACCAGGTTGACTAGAATAAAAAGCACAAGTCTACTTGTTCCTTCCCCAATTAAACTAAGTATATGCCAGTCTTTATAAACATACACTCAGAGTCTCAGATTCATAAGGATAATTTATATGTGGGCATGTAGTTTACTCCAGACTGAGTATCTGCATGAATCCAAATTCAAATGAGTGATCTGCATGTGAGATTGCACGATTCATAATTATGTGTATATCATGATGGGCCGAGGCCGCTCATAAATATCCTATTCAGCTATATATATTGTGGGCCATTCATACACGCATATCGCTCTATACTGTGTGATACTCTACTCAACATCAGTACTGGAGACTGGGGCACACTAAATGTATATCCCAATAAAACACTTATATTTCGGCACCGGCAATGGCGATCACGATATACGTAGGTAATATAGTCTTGCAGGACGGCTATCGGCCTTGATGCGAATATCACAAATATCAGTGCTTGGCAGTTAATGAAGATATTTCGATTAGAATACATGTAGTATATATAGGTCTCCAATGCCCACTCTCACGTACAGTATTGTTTCTGTTTTGGTGCCGAAAATGTTACAAAAGCTCCATATATTAGCTTATATATAGGGCCTATATATATATTCCTACCCAAACGTTGTGGGTTGAAATCTGCAAACATTATTAGCATTGTCTCAACTGATTGTCTGCAGAATAGCCGAGATAACGTTTATTATTTTTCAGCTATACATACAGTCCAATTGGACCTGCCATCGTTTCTTTGATCAGAGTGTAAATGTGGACACAAATAGCGCAAAAGCACAGGCCCTTGCGCACAAGCACTGATAATCACCTACTACGTTGAACGCGAAGACGTTTGACGGGTTTCCGTAGTTTTGACGTCTCTGCATCGCATGCTTTTATTGTAATGTCAAATGAATCCTCTATGGAAGGATAAAACTACATATAATAACATACAATATTTAGACAAGGTTTATATCAGTAAAACTACCAAATTGAAATTTCTATCAACCATTGTTGGACTACATATTTAGTACCCTTACTGGTGATATAGGTCATAATTTGCCCGTCAATTTGGCATAGGCGAGGTACGTTGGCTGAATGTCTACCATGCCTTTCGACTACTTAGGCCATGTTTTTTTAATTATGTGGTTTACGGATTTTTTTGACAGTTTTTTAGTAGGGTCGGTCGGAATCAAAAAATAAATAAAATTGTGATTCCATTTTTTTTAGCTCAACTTACTTTGTAAGTTTGAGCTATTGCCATGGTTTGGCGTCCGTTGTCCGTGTGTGCGTGTATGCGTGTGTCCGTCAACAATTTCCTTTGGCGCGGGCTACAGGTCATACCTTTGATATGATCTTTATGAGATTTGTCATGAATGTTGACATTGACATGTAGATGGGAACGAGTCATTTTGGTGTCATTCGGTCAAAAAACATGGCCGCTGGCAGCCATCTTGGATTTCAAAATTCAATCCATTGGCGCGGGCTACAGGTCGTACTGTTTGTCTGATCATCACGAAATTTGTCATGGATGTTAATATTGACATGTAGATGGGAACGAGTGATTTTGGGGTCGTTCGGCCAAAAAACAAGGCCGCCAGCAGCCATCTTGGATTTTACTCTTTGCATGACTAAATCCTTTGGTGCGGGCTACAGGTTGTAGCTTTGGTCGGAACTTCATGAAATTTGTCATGGATGTTAACAATGACATGTAGATGGGAACGAGTCATTTTGGTGTCGTTCGGCCGAAAAACATGGCCGCCAGCAGCCATCTTGGATTTTACTCTTTGCATGACTAAATCCTTTGGCGCGGGCTACAGGTCGTACCTTTGGTCCGATGTTTATGAAGTTTGTCATGAATGTTGCCATTGACATGTAAATGGGAACGAGTCATTTTGGGGTCATTCGGCAAAAAAACATGGCTGCTGGCAGCCATCTTGGATTTCAAAATTCAATCCATTGGCGCAGGCTACAGGTCGTACTTTTCGTCTGATCATCATGAAATATGTCATAGATGTTAATATTGACATGTAGATGGGAACAAGTGATTTTGGGGTCGTTCGTTCAAAAAACATGGCCGCCAGCAGCCATCCTGGATTTTACTCTTTGCATGACTAAATCCTTTGGCATGGGCTACAGGTCGTAGCTTTGGTCGGAATTTCATGAAATTTGTCATGGATGTTAACAATGACATGTAGATCGGAACGAGTCACTTTGGGGTCGTTCGGCTGAAAAACATGGCCGCCAGCAGCCATCTTGGATTTCACTCTTTGCATGACTAAATCCTTTGGCGCGGGCTACAGGTCATAGCTTTGGTCAGATCTTCATGAAATTTGCCATGGATGTTAACAATGACACGTAGATGGGAACGATTTTACTCTTTGCATGACTAAATCCTTTGGCACATGTTAGACATTTCAATTAGCACCTTTCCTATTCCTCCATTTACTGTCAACCATTAAATTATTCCCCTACCTAAGTTGAGCTACAGTGTCATTGACACTTTCATTTTTATGGCGGGTAAACTTTTCACTGCCGAAATGCAAACTACGGTTTTGCTCCTCTGTATAAAATTGGGACAAACATATTAAATGCAGAAATTATATTCAAGTGATGAAAATAGACACAATATAAACTTGAATATGAAATGTTTTAATCAGAACAAGTCTATCATTATAGGCGAATTTATCGAAATCCGATTACCGTAAGCGATTTCGATTACCCCTAAAATTGCATTTATCGAATCCGATTACCCCTATCATGATAGCGTAAAGGTCGGAGGTCAACGTATTTATCGAAACGGTCACGTGGGGTATAATCAAAATCGCTTACCGTAATCGGAGTAATCGTGTCGGGAGCATAATAGCTTTTGATTTCGCTTGAAATGGAAAGGGTGAATGTTCAATCATAGTTCGCAATGTGCAGTTCTGTGCCGGAGTTGGTAACCTGTTTTATAACGGCCTGTTTTATAAAAGGCGTGTTTAGTTAAAATCGAAAGTAGAATGGTATTTCCACGGTATTCTTATTTCCGCTGCATTTGCATTTCCGCTTTGCATTTCGGGAGGCCATTTCACGAAGTGAAACATCGATTTGAACATGAAAAAATTATCGCTGAATATTGAGAATTCGGAGTTCGTCGGGCATAAAAATAATAAAAAATCAGAATGCATTTGTTTTTATTCATCGGGCGGTCCAGCATGTCGGTCGGCGGATCCGTAAACCACATTATTGAAAAAACATGGCCTTAGCTATTGATAAGGCTATATTATTTTCTGATGTCTCTTTATGCCAATGTGCAGATAAAGAAAGCTATGGTATCTAATTTTTTTTAAAGTTTTTAAAATATTTTTCGGGCCCACCCATCCTCCCCGTTGGTGGAGTGGTCCACTCACAAGCTGTGGGGCGATTAAATTGCTTTAATCTGATTGGATGGTTTTGCTACCCTCCACGACAGGCGAGTTTATTATGCTAGAAGGGATAATTCTGACCGAAATATTATTAATATCAGTTATTCGTAAAACTTAAATTTGAGTTTTCAAATTTTTTATTTTGTTCATGTTGTCATGCTTTATTGAATTTTAGGTGCCATATATCGCTTAGAAGATTAACATTATCATGTCAGGACTGTATGGACTGTGTTCATTTATCTCAGGTTAGGGGTCCTTGGGTATTCCAATGTTAAAGTGACACTACTAGTGAAAAATTGGCACTTGGACCCATAAATTCCAATAGTTTTATACATGTACTTCTTTAGTACATAATGTTCAGTATACTTTATAGTTCAACATCAAAACTCTAGAGTATGATTCCAATCATAGCTATTTACTATCGCCATGGAACGGGTTAAACATCTGCCGATCGTGATCAGCCTCTCGTTTCTCTCAGCTGTTCCTGCTTTGATATAACATACTTTTTAGAAACTGTACTGTTATCATTATTCCACAAAAAAATTAGAATTCTTTGATGAATCCCACATGTTCAATGTTTTATAATTTTATATCATAGATTGAGAACATATCATGCTGCATATTAAATATACCCTGCATGTTCATTTCTTTACTTTGTTTCACTGTTAAATCTCACAGGTGGAGAAGATGAAGTCAAAGTCCTTTATTATCAACATCAGTAAAAAGTATTCAATTGTGACACAGTTTACCAGCTTTATAGCAGTGGAGAAAAGAGAAAAGGTATGTTTGAGAAAAAAGCTAGATCTATTCTATGATCCCTGTAACCATCATATAAAGTACAGGTCATATTATATCTGGCATTGGTAGTAGTCCCTGCCAAAATACAGCTACATGCCAGTTTATTAAATACACAGTTAGGAATTACAGTCACTTTGCAGCTACATTACAACTGGGGAGACAGCTAGTTTCCAGCTAAATTTCAGTTATATTCCATCTACTAGGGCACTGCCCAACAAAATGATGGTATATAAATGTTCTTCGTTTCTTTCTGGTCTCCACGGTCATGAGCACATTTTCATTTCTATATTAGAAATGGATTGGTCATGCTTCTCTTTCACTGGAGGCACATGCATGGGAACACTTTATTGAACTAAAACAGTATTTTGTACTCCCACCCTTCACATATATTCATGCACATATGGAACGCAACAAAATCAACATATTACTTTAGTACTATATATTTACTAACTGAAACAAACTCCATTTGGGAGCGTTTATTCCATGGTGGGGGGGGGGACGGGCAATGAGCCTATGGCACGGGTACACTTTATTTCACTAAAAACTGTATTTTATACCACCACCCACATAATATGCGTGCATCAACATATATTACTTTATTACTATATGTGAAAAAATTACCTTAATTGATATGAATATTAATCAGCAAACAAAATTGCAGTTATATTATAGCTCGAACACAGTCATTTTACAGCCGTTTCTAAAATAAGTAATGAGCTGTCAAATCTCATGAATATGCAAATTACTATTTTCTTGAACTTGAATAGCTGTTTCATAGCTGTTATGTAACTGTTTTATAGCTGTATTCAGAAAGTAACAAATAACAAGCTTATGATTTATGCCTATTGTTTAGCTGTAATGTAGCTGCATTTTAGCTGTAAGATAACTGTTTTGTGGCTGTCTTCAAAATATTATATTCAAATCACTGTTCAAATCAAATATAAATTTGCAGTGTTGTTTCATATCTCAATCATATGGCTGTTTTCAGGCTGTTTTGTAGCTGCTTGTTAGCTGATCAGGACCCTATGGTATATAGCATACTGCTTTGAAGCTGTAAAGTAGCTGTAAAGTAGCTATAATCAAGACCCTTTGATATTGCTTTATAGCTGTACTCATTACCCTATAATTTATTAATCTGGCCCATCTCATTACCCTATAATTTATGAATCCGGCCCATTGGATAATAAGTTGAATTTAGAGACAATGGTTTCCGAATGGACTCTGTTTTAATTTATATGATTTAAAAACATTTAACATGATTTTTTCCAAACAAAAACAGTAAAAAATTGTAACGATATAGTAATACAAGTTGAAATACATAAAGGTGGACAACAAAACCGAAAAATGAGATAGTGTGCGATACAATCGTGACACCAACTATTTGCTATCAAACTCAAGTGACTAAAATTATGTTATGACCATTAATATACGTGGAAACTTAGAAACTAAAAATCCTATTCCATAACTGCTAAAAATAAACGGAACGGATTCATAAAAGACTAAAGTCGGCAATTTGCCCTCATTACTCACATTTATGAATCCGGACCATTGGATAATAAGGTGAATTTAGAGACAATGGTTTCCGGATGGACTGTTTTAATTTATATGATTTAAAAAAAATTAACATGATTTTTTCCCAACAAAAACAGAGTAAAAAATTGTAACAATATAGTAATACAAGTTGAAATACATAAAGGAGGACAACAAAACTGCCGCAGTTGAAGTGGATCAAACCTCTACCTTTTGGTTATAATTTGCTTTGATTCACTTCAACGCGGCCACCCAAGGAGCGAGACACAGAACTATTTGATCAGAGAATACATCCGGGATATAATGTGATTAAAATATAAATTTGGGACACAATGACAAAGGTAATAATCTCCTTTGAATAAAATTATAAAAAGAAAAGAAAGATGAGGAAAACAAATGGGTGGGATATATCCACCCCGACTGAGGTAGGTTGAACAGAAAGAAAAACCCCTAAACATCACGTCGCCCATGCCTTGTCGAAGGTGTAGGGGTCTTCCTTTCAGCAGTTTGTATGATCATAACTGATGAAAGAAGTCTAGGCAAACAAGACAAACCAACGAAAGACAAGTCGCTGCATACCAAGTGACGCCTATGCCAAGTCTGAGAAGCAGATACCTCCCTTTCTGTTGGATTTAATGGGCCGAGTTGCTGGATCTGAAAGTCAGAAAAACCCATTTGTGCACCTAGACTGGCTGCGCCGATACAGAATGAGTGCCCTTTGAATACAGTAGAACTGACGTGACAGAAGGTGAGTGTGCGCTGTAGTGTTTTATAAAAAGTACCGGCCTAAGGTCGGACCGACAGAATAAAGGACTGGTTGTCAAAGGATGTACTGCCAAGTAATTCCGCAAGTGTTAGGCTGAGCCTGAATTTGAATTGAATGAGGTGCCCCTCGCATATTGTGCTTGAAATGGCGGAAAATAATGGTTGCCAAATGAGTTGAAATTGAGCAGTTGTGAACTTGAACTACTGAGGAGCCTCTTTGAATGTGTTGGGGATATGATGCCCCAATGGTGCAAGTGGGTAAAATGCTGATGTAAACAGAGCTACTGTTATTAAAGGCATGATTGTAAGAAGTAGCTGTGATGTAATGCAACGCCACGATAAGTTGGTGAAGGAGGGGAAAGGTTCTAGGTATTAACCGAATATCCATGACCGGCGAAGCCTTTTGGTAGCAGATATGATCTTTTTTATCAAAAACAAATGGGTGTTCATTTTGTGCCAGCATGACAGCGCTGTAAAGGGTGGAAACAATGGAGGTTGGAGCCAATTGCTTCGTAAACAAATATGCCACGAAAATACACAAGGTATCTAATGGTATTGGCAATCGTTGCTTGATAATGAAAGCCGAACAGAAAGTGACATATTTGTCCCGAGCAAGCTCATATTGGCATAGTGGTTGTCCAATCAGCATGTGGTGTGAAGCGAGCAATCTGGCGGAATGATTTCTTGGAGCTTGGGACCAGGCTTTGCTTGTTTCAGGAACTCGGATACCTGTGAACGGGATAGGAGATCCTTAAAACATTGTGGATACCAGGCAGGTGTTTAGCTTTGAAAATAATATTGTTTAATAAACAGGATATCACTAGCTGGCGCAATAAAGACAATAGATGCTTATCTTTAGATGTTTGCGAATTAATGACCGATACTACAGAGAAGATCAAAAATGCAATGGTTCTTTATCAAATACCCCCAGATTTTGACTGCAAGAACTATGGGATACAGCTCCATGGCGCCGATGTTGTACTCTTTTTATTCCCTGGGTGCCAAATACCATGAAAATATTGATAATATGAAAAATTGCCCCGAAGCCTATTGTACTGGCTGCATCTGTGTGCAATTCCAATTTGGGGCTGGTGAGCCAATGACGGTCCAGAAACAGTGTCTTCCCATTAAAGTCGCGAAGAAACTGCCAGATGACAAGATGCTGTTTAGCTTGTCGGGTCAGTTTAATATGTTGGTTAGGAATAGTTACTCCGATTGTTAAGTTGATTAATCTCCGTAGGAAAACTCTGCCGGGGAGAACTACTGAACATGTAAAGTTTAACAAACCAATCAAAGACTGCAGCTCTTTGAAAACCCGTTTTTCGCAGTAAAAAAATAGATATTATATAGCAATCGTAGGTTTCTGAACTCAATGATATCATGAGGAAATGTATCCCGACACTTAATAAAAGCTGTATTATCTAGACATTGTGAAATGCTATGATATGAATGAAAGCTTTTCCACACAACATGTGAATGTATGATTATGGGGCACACATAATTTGTGCTTCATCGCTTTAATAACTATAAATACACATCGGACAATAACTGCTCCAAATAAAGTGCATCACAATGAAGCACTATCGAAAAACAGCATATTATAGTAGCTGTTTTTTTATTGAAATTATCTATACATGTACCCGACTGCTTGAATTAACATTATCCAAAGAATTTGTCCCAGCAAACTTCAGCAAACACAAATAAACATTTCTTTTCAGCTATTGAGTATATATAGCCTAAAGTTGTTTCTTGGTAGTAGTCTATGTGAAATGTTATTGTGGCATCATCCATATATTTCTCATATCTGCTATATAATTGATTGCAAGAAGACACTGTTAACTTCAGCATTTACATTTAATTAATTAATTGCACGAAGACGCTGTTAACTTCAAGCATTCACATTTAATTATTTGGTTGCAAGAAGATGCTGTTAGATTAAAAAATTTACATTTAATTAATTGCAAGAAGACGCTGTTAACTTCAAGCATTTACATTTATTAATTTGGTTGCAAGAAGACACTGTTATAAACTTCAAGCATTTACATTTAATAATTTAATTTCAAGAAGACGCTGTTAAATTCAAGCATTTACATTTAATAATTGATTGCAAGAAGACGCATAATTTAATTGCAAGAAGATGCTGTTAGCTTCAATCATTTACATTTAATAGTTTGGCTTCAAGAAGACATTGTCAACTTCCCACATTTACATTTAATAAATTAATTTAAGTGCATGCAAGAAGACGCCGTTAACTTCAAGCATAATTTAATTGCAAGAAGACAATGTTAGCTTCAAGCATTTACATTTAATAATTAAATTGCAAGAATATGCTGTTAGCTTCAAGCATTTACATTTAAAAAATTGATTACAAGAAGACAATGTTAGCTTCTGATATTTACATCTAATTGCCAGAAAATGCTGTTAGCTTGGAGTATTTACTGGGAAGCCTATACTTTAATAGTGAGCCTGCAATACATTTGAATAGTGGCGTGTGCCTTTGATAGGTGATAAACATTTAAGATATGTGATAAACATTTAAGTGGCAACTGGATGCTTATATGAAGCATAGGTTGCCCTTACATTTCCTAAGTGTGTTATAAGTGTAAAATAAGTGTACTTATAAGTGTATGGAAATTTATCTTCCCAGTGTACACTTAACCCTTTGAACCCGTAACACCGATATTTAGGTGCAAACGAACCGTGACTATATCCCGTAACACCGATATTTCGGTGCAGCGACCACATGATTCGGTAGCAAATTTATATATAGTATAACGAGTGCCAGACCCACTGATTTATATTTAAATTGCCCCCACATATGTCAGCAGCGCCCATGGTGCGTATGGAATGGTTGGCCGCTAATATCGGGTAGAAATATTTGCGCATAGCATATAATCTACAAAAAACATACAATATTTTAAGCGAACTGTGCCACTATATTTACGGCATATAATTTTGTGTTCCCTGTGTGTGTACAGAACATACATAATTTAGACACACAATTTCAGTTTATATTACCCTCGCGTATATTAATCAGTGTTCTGCTACATATGGGGAAGGGTCTATCGCATATCAAGTTGATTTATTCGCGCATGCGCAAACCAGCGCAATGACAAATAAATGGTTTATAATGTACTTATACACGACATACCCACTAATATATAAATGGGCCTATTGAAGTCAGCGCTGTGTATATGGATTGGCTGCCCGCTAGAAACGGGTAGGAAAATATGCGCATGCGTGCAGGCTATATTTCATTTTTTAAAATGTGTTTAAGTGAAATGTGGCGCTATATATGACATTTTGTTGCATGTTTCACATGATTAAGACAGAACAACCATATTACGATTTATATATTTATTTTTATTAAATAAAATATGCACAAAAAACACAAGTACACGTTTGGCATCATGGGGAATGTTCATTTCGCTCACTTGACAATCAACTATGTAGGCGCTGTGTAGACCCGTTATACAGATGATGCAGAAATGAGTTAAGATTGCATAGGATATGCCAGATAAGAGTCGCGCACGAGTGCAAATGGTTACACACCTTAGGAGCACTGAACCACACAAATGGCAGTATCGAGCTACCTGCAGATGCCTCCCAGAGAACAGTTCCTGTGTACTAGGAATCGGTGACTCTAGTAGGTACAACGTATTCTCTGATAAAGGCATCAAAAGCGTTCACGTGTACCAGTATGATTGAACTGGTAGGTACAACGAAGTCGAGGAAGATACGTGCTCGATGAGGAGTGTGTGAGTCATTGCGTCCATAACAAGGCTATCGCGCAAATGCGCTGGTGGCGGGGCCAGAGAAGAGTCGCGCACGAGTGCAAATGGTTACATACCTTAGGGAGCGTCTCAAAAGTCTTTGCGGAATCCGCAAATATTTTCCGAAACGTCGAGATTTCCGCAACGCTATCGTCTGAATTTTTCCGCAAATGTTCCGAAAAACGCCATGAGTTTTCCGCAAAATTACCGAAACGTTACATAAAGATTTCCGCAAACGCCATGAGTTTTCCGCAAAAATTACCGAAACGTTAAATTGAGTTTTCCGCAAAAATTACCGAAACGTTAAATAAAGAATTCCGCAAACATTCCGCAAAGTCCGTAACGTCGACATTGCGAAAAGTAACTTTCCGAAAACGTTGAAAATTCATGATTGGGGACTGGACTCCTTGTCGGAAGTAAATTTCGCCGGAATGGACATTTCGCCGAAAGTCATTTTCGACGGAGTGACAGTTCGCCGGAATATTATAATCCCGTAATTAGTCATTAGTGAAGACTGATTGACACAGGTATTATAATCCTGCGAACTGCTAATTAGTCATTAGTGAAGACTGTTTGACATAGGTACTATGAAAACAAACTTCGGGCTTCCTTCCTGGCACGTGTGATTATTACCATCATTTGTGTTTTACCGACAATACTGTTACCTGAGGTGTGTTCATATTACAATTCACCGAAGCCATTCTTCCTTCCTAGCACGTGTGATTATTACCATCATTTGTGTTTTACCGACAATACTGTTACCTGAGGTGTGTTCATATTACATATTACAATTCACCCGAAGCCAAATGTTGGTGATCCGAAAAGTAAGTATAGCCTATAGGCCTATGTTGTTTTAGCGGTGGTGATCCGTATAGTAACTAGGTTGTTTTAGCGACTTTCATATGGTATATATATCACTGGCTTTACAACATTTACCATATCCACCCAAGATGGATAGAACTACGAATGTTGAGTTGTGTAGGCTATTGGTTGTCATAAAACTGTGTATGCGCACAATAATGCAATAACTTGCGATAAATGTCAAAAAATTTCAATTATCCCACAATACACCCACATATAAGTAAATTTATTTCGGCGATTTTTTTTAACAGTCGTCTATTCCGGCGAAAAGTCGTATATCTCGGCGAAATGTCTTAAATTACGGCGAATAGTCCCGACCTTCGGTGAAGTTGTCGTCAGTTTCCGGCGAACTGTCCCAAATCTCGGCGAAGTGTCCGGAAAATTGTTGCGGCGAAATATACTTCCGCAAATCGTCACGTCGCAATTAAATCTCGAGACAAGACGCATCACAAACGGGAACCTGACACACAAGGCATTAAAGGGATTGTTAATCAGCACTGTAAATATAATTGCTCGAATCAACAAACAAACGTGCTATATTTTAATATGATCATTCAACACACTGTATCCACAGTTTTATTATAAACTCTTCTATCATTACGATAGTTTTATCAGAATAGTTTTACTATTATCGTTTATATACCCAATATACTGGGGTGCTTCTCACCTAAATGAGGGATTTCCATAACAAGCAATTAGCTACCACGCTGGACAAAACAAGTGTCCACTTAACCGCGGTGCGGTTTGTGTTTCCACCGCGGCCGAACTGCAACAACATCGCGGCCACACCGGCTAACTGCAGTTAATGGTCCGCTGTCTAATTGCCGTTCGGCCGCGATGTAGGCCTATACTTGCCGTCCGGTCGCGGTATACTTGCCGTTCGACCGCGGTATACTTGCCGTTCGACCGTGGTATACTTGCCGTTCGACCGCGGTATACTTGACGTATATTTTTAATATAGATCGATGGTCAACCGGGACAACTCGGTTGACGTGCACAAAACTAGCTGTCAATCACCGAGTCACGGCGTAATGTGGGTGGTCATTAGACGTCACTCACATGGCGCGAACATTCTATTGGCTGACGTCATGAAAGTAACAACGAATCGTGTAACGTTCCATATCTAGCCGGGATGACTCGCTGTTAGCATAGACTAAAAATCCTTCCTTCATCTATGCTGTTACATGGACCAAGTTGTCCCGGCTAACAGAGTTGTCCCGGCTATTCAATTCAATTAAGTTTATTCTGGTCGTCAATTATAGACATTACAGAAGAGTTGTATACATAAATACAATATATATGATTTCGGGAATTAAATAGAGCGGCTAATTATAAGTGTTTGGTCTCTGATAGAAGTCGGGTTTCAGATATTTTATTCTTAGTTTGCCAAGTTCCCTACAATTCAGTACCATGTGGTATTCATCGCCGATTTCGAGATTACAGAGAGTGCAGATTCTGTCCGAATAATCCGTAGGCCTAGGCCTATTCGTCCAAGCGCCGAGTTCTTTTTGGCAGTTTGTGGTTTCTAGTGCGGAAAGCTAAATTATTGTGAACTGCTCTATTATCATCAGGGGATATAGGTAATTCTCTCGTTCAAATTTGACTTTATAATCCTGCAAAATGCGAATCTGCTTGTACAGCGTAAACCGGAACCCGGCACCCAGCGCGGTGTATTATGGGAATTGGTTAAATCGAGCATTGTTGACCACCATTCTTGAATGTGTGTTCAAATCTTTTCAATAGTTACTATAAAGACAAAGTCGCGGGGCATCGTGCCAGTGGACTTTTGATTAAACTTGAATGAGAATATCGCCGAGAAAGTGACATACAATCATGTTCACTCAAACAACGGTATACGATGTAGCAAATCATGTTCATAGCTACACAGTCCTCGTGCTGACGTAATTCGCTGCACCTGGCATTTGAGAGATACAGATGCGCGCAAAAATAACGGCGATTAACAAGTTCCCAATCAGGGGTTTTATTCACTTTTTTGTGGCAATGTTCGTAAGATTACTACTGTAAATGGGCATATAATAGGTTTACCTCTTAATGATATAAATATATGAATAATATGATATATAGGTCATCAACTGACCACATTGGTAATATTTATTGTCTTGTCAAAGTTACCCAAGTGTGTCAGTGTATGACCTGCTTATACTGAGATTTGTACTGAATTTCTACCCATGCCGTTTCTGACGGAATTATTAATTGAAGGTCACATTAATTTTCGCAGTTGAATTCACACAACATGTCCAGAAAAAAAGTGGTCGGATTAATTTGAATGGACATGTCTTCCAATGCAAATCGCCTGAGTAAACGTTACAGTTGCAAATATAGTTGGGTGTGACTTAATAATGCAGTATTGGGAACAATACGTATTTATCTGGCTGAAGATACATTTATAGAATGTTGGTCTATTTTTCAGTTTAAAAAAAATCAAGTGTAGCCGTATTAAAGAAAACAACATTCATTTACAGCTACTTATAACTAGTAGCCCATATAGGCCTATGCACGTGTACACTTGTCAGTTAAATATGACTGCTTCGCGTATAACCTTTGCACTGGATATTTGTATCGAAATTTCCTGCGCTCTTTTAATTTTTACTATCCATCAGGATTCATGAAAAAACTACGGAACGCTCTTTATTAAATTGTTAGGAGTAAAGCCGAATTAAAGCCGGGACCTAATGTATCTAAAATGTAATATGCAAATAAGTGTTTCGGAAGATAAAAAATATGTCATTCTATGGCGATAACTAGATTCGAAAATTGGCAGTATTATATACTATTACGACTGTATTAGGTTCCCCTACTTGCGAAAAGTTGGGGGGGGGTCCACAATAGGCAACATATATCATATATTTAAGTGAAATATAAAGGATGCATGCAGTCACACCTCGTCGCATATTCTGGTCGTTAGCTAACGAAAACGGAATCCACAAAAGACATGCACTTTGCATGGGCAGAGCTCGATTTAACCAATCAGTGGTAACTCCATTCAGACTGAGATAGAGGCCGGGTGGGAACAATACCTGAAATACTATGATTGACGTCGGTGTTTGTTTGTTGTCTAACCAATCGCAATGCGACCATTAATGAAAGAAGTCAGTAGGCCTACACGCATTGCACGGACTTCAATGGGGAGGACAGTGTTGACATTGCAAACAGTGTCAAACTGACATCATTGCTATAATTAACTAGGTCAGCCTTGAACTTTTCCAGTGTCATGGAACTTGTTATACATGTAGCGATAATTGCGCACTCTCGTGTCAAATATATATGAGTAGTATGAGTACATGTCAGGAGGTTTATATAGGGTACCGGTACTCACTCCCTGCATGCCATATATATACATGATTCGTGCTTGTGAATTAAAACACGTTTTGACTATATAGCTGTGGCAATGAATGCTTGATGAAGCCATACCAAGATTCGTCAAGGAAAAGTGTTATAATTGCTGTATTGTTTTTATTAAGTTAATAAACACTGTAAACCTAATAAATAAACGAACCCAATAGCAATAGACCTATATACTCTAGTATGCGGTGATGTTTACGATTTTACCGGCCCGACACCCATGAATATATTCCGCAAATTTTCCGGAACGAGGTCCGCATGCGTTCAAATTCCGATAACGTTAGGGTGAATTCCGCAATTATTTCCGCAAATTCCGAAAGAGAAAACTAAAATTCCGATAACGTTGGGGTGAATTCCGCAATTATTTCCGCAAATTCCGAAAGAGGCAACTAAAATTCCGATAACGTTGGGTTGAATTCCGCAATTATTTCCGCAAATTCCGAAAACGTCGGACGTATTCCGAAAAAAATCCGCAAACGTCGTCTTCTTTTCCGCAAACCTTAGCGCTATTTTCCGAAAGAAGGAACGTAATTACCGAAAAATTTCCGCAAACAGTTTTCCCGCAAAGTGTTCATAACGTCATTTGTTTTCGGAAAATACTTTCGGAATTCCGCAAAGACTTTTGAGACGCTCCCTTAGGAGCACTGAACCACACAAATGGCAGTATCGAGCTACCTGCAGATGCCTCCCGGAGAACAGTTCCCATGTACTAGGAATCAGTGACTCTAGTAGGTACAACGTATTCTCTGATAAAGGCATCAAAAGCATTCACGTGTACCAATATGATTGAACTGGTAGGTTCAACGAAGTCCAGGAAGATACGTGCTCGATGAGGAGTGTGTGAGTCATTGCGTCCATATAAAACAAGGCTATCGCGCAAATGCACAGGTGGCGGGCGCGGATCTCACCAAAGCATAGACGTGCACAAGTATATGGCTAACGACTGTGACCGAATTCACCCATGGTGCTGGTCTGTCAGCGCGTTTTGGAAGACTGTAATGGGGTACAGGTGACAATTTAACCGCTAGCAATAAGTAGAGAACGCATATGCGATGGTGATAACCTGCACGAATGTGATAGCATGACCGCAAGATTCCACGACCGATATAAGGAAATACTGACTAGACTGACAATTAGACGTGAGAATTTGTCAGCTGAGCAAAAGGAAGCCAGTAAATTTAATTTAATTGATACTAGCCGTAAACCGAGCTGAATAAAGCTAAATTATTCGCAAACTGAACCGTCCCAATTTCTCTATCGGACAAGTAGAAAATGATAAGATGTGTGAAACTACAGATACATGGTCATTAATAAGCATGTACATATAATACTAAGCTGAAACAGAGTACAACATAAATGTATAATATCTGACAGGTTACATTTAGGAGACTATATATGAGCACAAGATCACGTCTGGACACGAGCGAGAGGTCATATTTTTCAAGTTGGTGTTGGTGAGTCTTCATACGAAATACAGTTATAATATCTATTAACTGTAAAACCAAACAGCTGTACATATGTACATTGCACCGCGGAGGTGGGGTGGATGGACGGACAAGTCTACAGACTGACAGTATTAACAAAAGCTTGTCTGAACAGCCTATCTCTGAGAAGTAATATGTATAAATGACTGGACGTACTGAGCACCGTCTGCTCTGAATCTAAGAGGTGCCATGAAAGCTGCATAGACCTTAATTAACACCACATGGCCTGGCCCTGTGTGGGAACCTGTTCTAGCAGATTAACTCATGCCCTGTCGCGATCGCGCGTTATGTCTCGAGTATTGTTGGTCTGTATAAAACTACAGCAATGCAATCTCATATATATTTTGAAGACCTCTGTCTGTCTGTCTGTATGTCCTTTATACAATCGAAAACGGGTTGACCGATCGAGACCAAACTTCCTATCCAAAGGTAAAATCCCACGGGAAACGTCGACGTCGCATTTTGGAGAAGCCCAGAGCACCCATTCTCCACTCTCAGTCACAAAAACGGCACTGCGGTGGTTAATCAAGTGATAATTTAATGAACATTTGTTTTTGACGCATTGCTATAAAGAGCGTTTGTTTACCATTCAACGTTATTAGCATCTGCAGAGAGATATACGGGAACAATACTTTTGAGTGGTTTCCTATGCGGGGAGATTTATTGGATGCCATAGTACTCTTACAACATCATTGTTATAGTATGTATGACACTTAGGTCAGGGCTTTAATAGGGTAGTTAGTGTGGATATAGGCATAATGCTACTCAGAAATCCCGGTTACAAACCAACACTCACAATTTCGTCTTTTGCATCAGATACCAACACCTCGACCGATCGGATGAAACTTGGTACTTGCGTGTAGTTTGACCAGGTGGTCGTCGTTGTCGTATTGACGAGCCCGTGCGACGCCCCGTGCAGCGCATGCGCAGACGAGATCTCGGAAACGGGTGGAGCTATCGACTTGAAATTTGGTATGTGAATGTATCTTGCCCCGGATACAAATTTTATCGGGTCACCGAGCCCGTGCGACTCCAGCTTCGCGAATGCACAGACCAGATCTCGGAAACGGGTGGAGCTATCGACTTGAAATTTGGTATGTGAATGTATCTTGCCCCGGATACAAATTTTATCGGGTCGCCGAGCCTGTGCGACGCCAGCTTCGCGCATGCGCAGACCAGATCTCGGAAACGGGTGGAGCTATCGACTTGAAATTTGGTTTTTGAATAGCCCGGACAATAAGATATATTTCATTTCTATCAATTTAAGACAGACCAACCATATTACGATTTATATGTATATTTTTTTTAATAAAATATACACATAAAACACAAGTACACATTAGGCATCATCACTTGACAATCAACTATGTAGGCGCTTTGTAGACCCGTTATACAGATGATGCAGAAATGAGTTAAGATTGCATAGGATATGATAGAATGTCTGTTAATTGTCTGGTCTACCACAGCGATTGAAAACATGAGAGGCCTGGCAGGCTATAGTAGTTAAGCATTTACACCGGGTTTTACCGCGGTGGTTAGTGTGAAAATGCCTGTCAGGCTTTATTGGGGAGGATATATCAGTATCCAAAGCCCAAGTTGAATAGTGAAGCGAAACGAAAACCCCCAAGAAAGCCAAACAGAGGATCAGTGACACTTGTGGATGGAGGAATCACCCTCAATTTCATGTATGAAATGCGAGCCTCTGTTGGATACAAATAGATAGTAATGCCATGCCGAAAGGGGTCAGTTTTGCTAGATTTCAACGTTAAATGACATCCCTTATCTGCTCGCAAAATCGCATATCGCCCACTGAGAGGTGAGTATCTGGGCTAAATGTTCCTATGGTAACTGAGAACTCGCTGGCTCTCATCAATCCGAAGAACGCAATAGAGCAAACAGCCTCCATCATGCGATCCATGCAATGAGAGAAGAAACCACGGTTTACAATTGTCCATATGCTTTTCAAAATGGAAATTGTTACTGGGGAGCGTTTCGGCCGAGCAGGTTCCCGCTGAATGCATTTAATTCCGCGCAGGAAAGCAATTATGCGGCGATTCTATGACCCACCAGCGCCAATTGGTGGGCAAGGCATACCACTGCTCATGTACAATAACTTTATCCCTGCTAAGTGTAACTTGATCGTGCGATAACACAGGTGTTTGATGCCATGACAGTAAGCAGTATATTGTAATATGCTTTGTTCTGATATGATAGGCAACTCCGCCGCAGCATGCCAAAGGTGACCATGCCTGATGCAGAAACTAATTAAGTGATTCAGCGATGATTGGTATGCCCGGTAGATGAGTTGATTGAGTGATACCATATGCTATTTTGGATAGAATCTAAGGCAATTGACTGGCGCCTGGTGCTAAATGCCGAAATTCCTGAAAACGAGAAATGTTTTCACTAATGACATAACGACCTGGCACATGTTTGGCTGAAAAGGTAAAGCTATATTGATAAGCACATAATGTTAACCGCCTCATTAAACTGTTGATAAACGAATGTTGAACTGCTCCCCGTGTTGAGGATGGCAACCGCGGCAGTGTTATCACAGTGGAACACGATACGTTTACGTGACCAGAGATTACTCCGAAGCACTGTCGAAACAATTAACGGTAAAAAAGCTTGAGTAAAGCCATAGAAGCCGACTCATCTAGTCGTCTGAGTTCGGAGTGGAATTCAGCAGCCCACTGACCCTAAAACCACAAGGTGCCCTCAAGTATCCGACCGTGTCCATATGCCGAGGAAGCGTCTGTGAATAAATTTAAATCCTCAAAGGTTACAGTTTGATTGTTCCAAAACAGACAAACGCCGTTTCAGTCACGTCGAAAGTTGTTCCACATATGTAATATGCAGATGCAGTCCGCCGGTAGTGTCACGTGATGGTGCAGTTTACACACGGTTGTAGATAAACTAATTAAGCGTGAAACAAACACACGCCCGGCTGGTATAGATCGACAAGCGAAATACAGATGTTCCAACAGAGAGAGAAGTTCACGTTTAGTGCACGTAGACCTCGTTAGGAATAAACCAAGCATGTCTGTTATACGCCATTGTTTATTTTTCGGTAAACGCACTTCCATGCGATCGGCATCCAAATACAGACCAATATAGTCCAAACATGGTGTTGGTCCAATAGTTTGTGCTGCGACAAGGGAATTCTCTAATTGTTGAACATCATAGTCATGACGGCCTTGGGTCGAAGGCCATCTTCTTCACATTAGTCTAGACACAAAATTCGTCTAATAAATGTAGAACATGCTCAACAAGAAAACATTTTATGCTATCCAACATTTCGATACAACTAAAGTATAAAAACTACACGGGGCACTTCGACTGCGGAAAAATTGATGATCAAATTTTAACATAACCGGATCTCCCAAGCTTTAATATCACAAATAATGCGGATCGCATCATCAATACGAATATAGGACAGCGAATATTCCTCCTGGTCTATAAGATCATTAACACTTCAAACAGAAACATGATCATGCGGAGAACTTAGATCCACTATCAGCCGTTTTTTATTGGAATATTTCCCGGTTTCCACGCACAGAGGGCTCACTATATATGGAAAAATGGCGGCACATAAAAAGGGCCAATAACATAACCCTTCAACACTTCATGTGTATAAAGCAGTGCAGTCACTGCTGCTCTCATCTGGAATAACGTAGATTGGAAATTGCGGCACTCATAGAAATGCGAAGGTAGACTCCGAACTCCAGTAAGAAACCTGCGCGAAGGCCACTCAACAGATAACACACAAACACACGATCAGGATGCTCAGACACAAATAATGCCAATTATGAAATTGATATCGGAGTGGACGCCACCATTTCAAGTGGAGTCTCACCATAAACAGGACTACTGGTCAGTCATTTCCTTTGACCAATAGGGACCAAAATGGACACAATTTCCTGAAGCAGCCTCTTTCCCCATCGAAATTAAGACATATTTCCTTGCCATTATGAAAAGACCGAATTCGACGTTTCCTTTCTTTCATGGGTGGTGGCTGTGCCCGGGTACCTGTGTCTGCTGCTGATCGTGGTGTGGCTGACTGAGACAGCAAATATAGGGGCAGAATTCTGAGCTGTGAGAGCTCTGGTTGCAGGATTTGCACCTCAACATCTGATGGCCAGAAAACACTGTTAATTTTTTGTCCACGCAAGTGTAGGAGTGTTGCTGCTTGCGCGGAGAATGTTGTGTGGTATTCGTAAAACAGGGTTCCACCAAATTTGTGTCCAAAGTCGACGATCATGTTGCCGTATATGACTAATTCCTCACGACGATTGGGGTACTGCTCACACATAATCGATTTATACATCTTAATGGCGTAGACAAATTCAGACAAGTTCAAATCTCTGGCCAAACGTGGATCAAAGTGTGTGCTTGGCGTATCTGGGGTCTGGCGGAGTCAGACGTCCAGGCCGTGATGTGGGAGCAGAAGCGTGGCCAAGTTGAAATCTTGGCCAGTGATGATCAGATGTCTAACAGCCGGGACACTAGATCAACTGTGTCCAGAGAGTCTGGGTCAATACCACGACCATTTAGCAGAAAAATGCCCGTTATATAGTCCGATATGTGGGGTCTAAAATGAAACATACCATCATCTGTTCCCAGTGGGGTAGTGTGTTGTGTTTCCGCCGACGACGCCGAACGCTCCAAGCGTGGTACAGTCCTCTGCAGGTGAGGAAACTATACCTCACCATCCAAATCGTCGGAAACACATGAAGCGACATCGTCGTTTGTAAGTCCTGAACACACGCCCAACTGGTATATCCATCGGTTTTAAATTTGCCTTAATAACAACATATACAAGTTCCTAAGTTGAAACTGGGCTAGGCATAGCCTTTTTTGTTCCCGACTTCTTCCTATAGGAGCCATATTTCACACAAGTCTACGGACTGACGGTATTAACAAAAGCTTGTCTGAACAGCCTATCTCTGAGAAGTAATATGTATAAATGACTGGACGTACTGAGCCGTCTGCTCTGAATCTAAGAGGTGCCATGAAAGCTGCATAGACCTTAATTAACACCACATGGCTTGGCCCTGTGTGGGAACCTGTTCTAGCAGATTAACTCATGCCCTGTCACGATCGCGCGTCATGTCTCGAGTATTGTTGGTCTGTATAAAACTACAGCAATGCAATAAGATATATTTCGTTACTATCAATTAGTACAGTAGACACAATCTTGAACAATGGGGCCACGATATGTTATGGGAAATTACGTTGTTTCTGGTCTCTGTAATATCAGTCTCTGTTATGCCACATGCGGCAAAAAGTCTAGATATCGCATATCAAGTTGACTTACTCGCGCATTGTCAGGTATATATATCTTAAATTTCACATTAGGATATTGGTTGCATCGAAACACAATTCGCTGATGTATAATTACAACGTTATAAGCTAGATTTTGTTTATCCTGAAAATTTCTGGGAGTTGCCTAGTAACCGTTTCTAATGAGAGATCAGGTGGCAAAGTCTCCCGATCTTACAATGATGAGTGGTCCATGTATGCATAGCATGCCTGCACATTTTCAGGTAGGTGTCCCCTTTGAACATAACCAACACCATGCGACTAGACACTGTCTAAATTAAGGCAAACATACCACTGAATGGTTAGTTCAATGATGTCATTCGATCATTTGTGGTATTTGCTTAGGAACTGTTGCTACCCTTAAATGGGATATTTGGTTCACTATTCTGGTCGGGCATATCTCAAATTTCACGTTAGGGTATTACCTGCATCAAAAAACGCAATCACTGGGGTCGAAATTACGACAAAGTCTCGCGATCTTATAATGATCGCTGATCCATGGGGGACAAACCTGTAAAGTTTCAGTGTCACAATTTGAACATAATCAACACCATGCAACTAGACACTGTCCAATTTAAGCAGAAATACCACTGGGAGCCCCGGGTCAGGGTGTCGATCACTGTGGGGCGTCAGTGTTCAAAGGGTTAATACAGCCAAGGTACAAGTACAACAGTGGCAGTAACTAGCCAGTAAGTGTAGTGTAAGTGTAACATAAGTGTATTGTAAGTGCACTATCCAACTATGTAAATGAGATTGCAGGTGTCATATAAGTGTATGAATATTAAGTGTGGTATAAGTGTATGTTGCCAAGTGTAGGATAAGTCTATTATAAATGTAAGTGTTGTATAAGTTGCAAATGGTGTTGTAAGTGTATTTTAAGTGTAAACTGTTGAGTGTGATGCAAGTGTATTATAAGTGTATAGTATTAATGTAAAATAAGTGTAGAAGGGCATGCATGCACATATTTAATGATTTGCACTATAAAGATGGGAATACAATAATCAAGGGAATCAATGATTTAAACTGATAAAATACTTTTATTAATAATATATAAATTATCTATAGATTACTAGTAGGTAGATAATGCCATGAATCTGTACTCTGGATGACGCCCGTAGACTCGCTTTATAGAGATCATATTCCACCAGTACAAACCCGGGAACTTTTTAAAGTTACTTACTTGAAGTTTACTTAAACTTAAATTTATGTTAAATTTAAGTGTTTAGATCGCCAGAGGCAGTTTAGTAAAATATGCAGGTAGAGAATGACCCGTTTTCGTGGACCAAAACCGCAACTTGGCGATCGACCAATCAATTGTTTCCACGTTTGGTCGCTTACAATATAATCTGGTAACTTTGATGACAGGGAATAAAATAAATATTTATCGCAGAATCGGGTTTCAAAAAGTCGCGTAAATATGTAATCTCGAGTTGGGAACTTCACATACCGATGAATAAAGTATTAAGCAACAGGTATTAACAAAGAAATACATTCCCCGCTTTATTTTTTCGACTTTTTAGGTTCCCTAGCTGTCAAAACTTAAAAAAGATTCCGGGTTTTGTACTGGTGGAATATGATCTATACAGGTGTCAGCCAGAGTAGAGATTCATGGCATGATCTATAGATTAAGTTCCTTGACTCAATCAATATATTTCATAAATATGTGGCCCATTGAAATTTGAATAAGCTGACTATCTTCAAGCTATAGTATATGCTCTTTTCTTTACTAGGCTTTAGGCTTTTAACTCCACTTATAATGTCCATATGTCACTGTCAGCCACATCCCATCTGAAGAAACACATATTCATATACCTCTATCCGATCATTAATTATCCTTTTTCAAGTTTTTGGTCATGTATTTAAATTAGTTACATGTATATACTCTAAGTCTAACTCAGCATGCACTATGTGTGCAGCTTTGTTGAGGCCAGTGTCACACGCACATCAACTGAGTAAGTTCTTGTAATAAGTAAGCTGTGCGTAGTGTATTTGTAATGTGCTTTTGATATGCTCTGAAAAGTTTTTTGATGAAGATGCTGCACGCATGGAATGTTTAGCCCTGAGAGTGAGACCAGTGAGAGAAACTTTTGTATGATCAATTCCAGTTTTTTTTTTCTTCTGATGTCACATTGTCACGTGATTGTGATTGTCTCCGAGATCCAAATTCTAATGCGCACTGCATATATTCTATATAGTCTCTCTCCATCCAACAGAATTAGTTTTGTCCCGTAATACAAGCAGGGTTCGCTCTGCCACTTGCCAAATTTGCCAATGGCAACAATAATTCTTATTTGGCAAAAAATATTTTCATATGGCAAAAGTTTTGGCAAGTCACTTTTTAATTCTTCAAGCAATTTGAAAAATATTGGTCAATCAATACCTTTAATGTCAGGAAAACCTTACATCATAATTAAATTAGTGGGCTTTTATGCGGTTTAAGAAAAGATAACACCTATATTAATATGCAGATAATCTCATAGCAATAGTACTGATGGTTGGAAGGATTACTAATCCTCCTGTGATGTGCTCTACTGATAGAGAAACCCTTCTACCATTGTATTGTTCGGTGGTCGGCTTATTGTTGTATGATATAGAGATGCGGGTATAACTAATTATTAACTAACTGCTATCGATATTAAAAGTCATTCAAACCGCGAGTGTCGAAACATAAGACTTAAGATTTCAGAGAATTATACTATCAGGGATAGCATTTGGCAATTGATAAAATTATTTGGCAAAAAATATTTCCATTTGGCAAATTATTTGGCAAAAGTAAATTTCGGTCCAGCGCAGACCCTGAATACAAGCAGTCTCCAGTAACAAGAGGATGATTGAATGCAACATGCGAGAGTTCAATGACTGAATCACAGCCATCACTCTCCGATTGACAATTATCACTTGTAAATAAATGTAAGTTGTATCTGAATTTAGCGCACGTGTCCATCTGTTATAATTTTTATGCATCCACAGTATGAGTCTATGACTTTCACTTGACTGTGACATTGACATTCAATTTCTCAGTCAATGTCACTGTGTCTCTGTCGCTGTGTCGGATCACCGGTGGAATCAGGAGCAAACTTCACCTGTTTGCATAATTATTCAGCATCCTACCACATCTTCTATCTCTAGCGTTTATATTTCCAGACTGATCTGATAACTCCTAGTCAAACAGAATTAGAACAGTTTGAGGCATTAGCATATAGGTGGATCGGCCTATATAATAGGATCTGAAAGATGTCATTATTATAGTGAATCATGGCGACCTCCATAATGCACGTGCTAATTCAACTTCCTTCATTTGCGCATTTCCCTTGGTTCATGATAACGTTCTAACCAGAATCAACATGGCACGTCACAAGCTGTTATCAACTCCAACTATTACTTCACATTGTGTTGTAAGAAGTTAGTGGATTATGCTGCCCCAATATGTCATTCAGTATTCAGAACATGGATTCCAGAGGATATTGGACAAACTAAATCAAACATGACATGACACCAGAGAACCCATCACTACCAATGGATTCTTCACCCATTCCCACCGTGTGTCTTACCTTTAGTCAAAATGTGGGAATTAGTTATATAATAAGTATCACCTGTCTATATTGGCTCATATAGTCGGGCAGTTTAAGGTACACCCCTATGGACCCCCCACAGGACTCCTCCGGACCGATTTTTTTAATGTACCTGGACACCTCGAGAGTAGAATTCTGGGTGTTAACAAGAAATCAATCTGGCCGCATATGACGTAATCCAAGATGGCACCCATGAGGGTCGGAAAATTTCGCGATTTTACCCTATGTCTATTTATATGACGATTGTGGAAAAAATAATTCAGATATGACATTAAAATGAATTGCATTTTGTTCCTTATATATTTCTATGTTAACTGATATCAAAATTGAAATTAATATCCAAGATGGCCTCCAGAATATGGCTCAGAATTTGTGAAATTAGATTTTTGTTCAACAATTTTTTCAGAAAAAAAACACAAAACCAATCATAATATGACACAAATATTTGACCTTTATGACTTTTATATGACCGCAAGTAATCCTTCATATCATCTAACAAAAAATCTGCAATCGCAACTCAGGGAGAAAACAAAATGGCTGCCATTGCGATCACCCGCAACAGTCGGTACATTTCGCGATATTACCCTATGTCTATTTATATGACGATTGTGGAAAAAATAATTGAGATATGACTTTGCAATGAATTGCATTTTGTTCATTATATATTTCTACGTGAACTGATATCAAATTCGTAAATCAATGTCCAAGATGGCTGCCAGAATATGGCTCAGAATTTGAGAAATTCGATTTTTTTTCAACAATTTTTTCAGAAAAAACACACAACCAATCATAATATCTCACAAATATTTGAACATTATGGCATTTATATGACCGCACCTAATCCTTCAATATCATCTGATAAACAAAATGGCCGCCAGTGCGATCACTCGCAATTATAGGTACATTTCGCGATATTTCCCTATGTCCAGTTATATGAAGATTGTGGTTAAACCATTCGCTATATTGCATTTGAATCACATGTGGTGTGTTCCTCGTACTTAACTTTTCTGGTGTCAATGATGCCAATAAAGACCCAAAATGGCTGCTATGATATGCCTTAATTTAGATAACTTCCCATTTTTTTTACGTATTTTTGTTTATAATTATAATATTTAGTAAAGCGTGGTTTACCTGATATGGAATCCGAGACTTCTCAGGATTTATTTATGTATGTACACATCTAGAGTAGAACTTTGAATGTTAACAAGAAATCGTCTTGGCGGCACATGACTTAATCCAAAATGGCTACAAGAGGGTGAGCAATTTTCTCAAATTACCCCTATTAAAGTCTATAGTTATATGACGATTGGAAAAAAAACTATATGAGATATTAAATTGAGGTATTGCGTTTTGTTTCTTATACCATTTTACGTATATTGTATTATCTGTGTTCGGTTCAGATGGTATAACAACCCTTCTATCCAGCCCCACCAATGCGGAGGAGTCAGATACCAGGCAATTTGTGACAATTTGTATGCAAACAAGTAGCTCCAACCTCAACATTATTCATCATGACATCATGAACAGACGCCCCGAGTAGCCTATGGTAAACAAGACGGGCACCAACTCGTATTTATTTATCCTGATATCATCGGATTCAACATCTTCGTCGTCAGAGCTTTCGATGTTTCCTTCGACAAGCAAATCTTGGAGCGTTGGTGGAAGAATGCCACATTCGGGCCACAGTGGCTCTAAAATCCTTCGGCATTGGTCCATCCATTTTCCAATGGTGACGGAATAGTGTGCTTATTCACATGCAACAGTTTCAGTTGACCAACACGGGAGTTCACTCGTTTTATGTGAGGCATCACTTACGTGGTGGCGTTTTGGATAAGTCAACTTTTGATGACTTGGTGCTGATTAGTTTGCCTTTCCCAACCATCTTTGTTAGCATCAAAGATCTCACCGTGTCAACTCTCTTCGTTCTAGGAAACCCATAAATTATGCATGTGAACGCTTTTCAAATCAGTGACAACGTCATTTGGAACGTGCCAACTGACACCGAGTTCCCTAAATTCACTTTGGTATTTTGGAGGTTTTTTTTTAGTTTTTATTTCAAAGGAATAACCTTTCCTTTTCCTTTGAATGGAGCTACAATCTTCTCCCCTGGAGCAATGGAATCCAAGGAGGCAAGAGCAAAATTCTGACCCGATACCATCCTCATTCTCAGTCAAGTCCATAATGCGTCTCTTATTACCATGCCCGGTATCGAATAGTATTTTGAGTGAATGTTACTCATAGAGGATGATGAAGACAATGTCCATGTCTGGACTTCGTACAATTGCATTCGCATACCCTTTATAACGCCCATACATGAGGTACAGTACAACCCGGGTGTCAGTTTCCTCTTGCAAATTCCATTGCTTTACCTTTCACAATAAGAACTGCACTCTTGTTAACCAGGTGGGAAGCAGAGGCATCACTGCCCCAAACATTCTGCATCAGCTGGAATAGATGTTTTTTGTTATCAGTGTTTTGGAGGAACGATTTAAACTCCGCTGGTTTCCTTGTGGCTGGGCCTCAATTAATTATTCAGTCGCCAGTACCACGATGAGTACTCGCCTGTGCCTGAAACAGGAGAACCAGAGATCCAGATATACAGCCTATCCCGATCAACCATGTTGAATGGGTTCATGAAACCCACTACAGCGCCCTACAGCACCAACATGTTACTGGATTGCACGCTCACTCTTTTGAACTTCAGATGGAAGAGTATCCCTGTGAATTCCACGTATGATGCAATCCGCATCTCTTGATATCCGTCACCTATAACTATTCCAGATACTTAGCATGGTTTGATGTTTTTCTCACTAACATCGAGCACAGCCATACTTGGGCGACAACATTATTGAAGGGGGTGCCATTTATGTGTCCCGATCCCTGATACCAGGCAATCTGTTGTATGTGGTCAACAAGACCATGGAAGAAACATTTATGGGTTTTTCCAAATCTCGCGGTGGATCGTCTGGAGTTGGCCTAACGGGAATTCTCCAAAATTACGGGGCTTATCAGAGATGGATAAGGTCTACCCCCGAAAGAGGCAAATTTCACCAAGCAACACTTGAGATGATGACGGGCATGTCAAGAGAGGCTGATTGCACCATATGTGGAATGCACAAGGATATTCTTCCATCTGAAGTTTAAAAGAGTAAAACTACTAAGGGTGGATAAATGTAACAAGAGACTTAAATTGACATCTACCCAGGGCAAGATGGTTCAATCCGTGAACAAAGAGATGTCCATTTCACTAGTTCGTGAAATCACAACTGCTTGCAAAACCATTAATCATCGATGAGTTTAATATGTAATTCTCTATAACATCTGTACCACACTCCCTTGGCACATCAGACGGTTATATGGCAAAACCTAACAAAGCCACACATGTTGGCTTCCTGGCCGATAACATCAGTGACAAACAAGACAATATACATAGAAGACGGCATTGCTCATATTCACTCCTTGGTTGAGATCCCAAACACTTTCCAGGAAATAGCCTTGAAAATTCTTTCTCAACAGAGCAGGAAGCCAAATTTTATATTTTCCACTGATATGTTCGAACCACCATCATTCGGTCATGGCACAAGAACGTTCTCGCCGTGGTACTGGCGACCGAATAATTATAGGAGGCCCAGCCACAAGGAAACCAGCGGAGTTTAATCGTTCCTCCAAAAACGGCGATAAATAAATAACAGCTATTCCAGCTGATGCAGAATTTTTGGGGCAGTCGGCCGCGGTAGCAATGCAAACCGCACCGCGGTTAAGTGGACACTTGTTTTGTCCAGCTGGGTAGCTTGATTGTTGTGGAAATCCCTCATCGTAATGATAGAAGAGTTTATAAAACTGTGGATACAGTGTGTTAATAAATGATCATATTAAAAGAGAGCACGTTTGTTTGTTGATTCGAGCAATTATATTTACAGTGCTGATTAGCAATCCTTTCAGTAATGCCTTGTGTGTCAGGTGCGCGTTTGTGATGCGTCTTGTCTCGAGATTTAATTGCGATGTTATCGATTAACATCAAGAGGTTTTCCGGAATATTTTCGGAACGCGTCACCATTTGCAGAACGTTTGCCAGAAATCTCATTTCATAATTTTCAACGTTTTCGGAAAATTACTTTCCGGAAAGTCGACGCTTCTGACTTCTGCAAAATAGCGTAATCTTTCGGAATGTTTGCGGAAATCTCTATGTAACGTTTGGGTAATTTTGCGGAAAACTCATAGCGTATTTCGGAAATTTTGCGGGAAAATTCAGACGATTCCACAAAGACTTTTGAGACGCTCCCTTAGTTCAAGGTTACAGCGCAACTAACAGTGAGACAAGCAGGCCAAATGAAAGCCAAATAATTAGTTCTACTATTGTTTGTGTTTTATAGACAAGGATGTGTTGTTTCTTGCTTGCCACGAATCACGGTATAGAGAAGTAAAGTACAATCCCCACTTCATAGCTACGACACAATAAACAGTTGTGTATTCCTACCTTATATGATACACCATATGTATTGTCTACTGAGGAGATGTCACGAAAAGAACTAAAATCAACGCTTATCTGCATCATCAACTGCCATTTGATATGGTAACCACCAATTTTTCTCAATTAGAATTCCGGCTTAGAATATAACACAGAAGTTAAAGATATTGGGATGGTATTACTTGTTCCTCAGCTAAGATGGAGGTCTACACATATTTCTAATTTCAACCCTCTCTTCCCTTAATATCAGTGTAGGACATCCGTTAAATTGTATAATAAATTAAAGCTATACGCATTGACTTAAAAATAAACGATTAACTTAATTCCCCATGATGGAATGCCATGGCGACATTTGGTGGTGTAACGAACACTGACTTTTGCATTTTGACTGCCATTTTGGTAGCCATCTTGGGTGAAATCGAACAGTCTGTTGAAGTGTGAATCTAGTGTGTGTTAATAATTCCGTATGTGACACGAATATTTCTCCCCCCTCAATCAGTTCCGCTCATTTCTTTAAATCTATTGATAGACTATCGGAACTGATTTTTGATAAAATGCTATAATTCGGTTGTCTAAAGTGGATTTTTGACAGCTCGAACATGTTGTGTGCAATAACGTTGGTGCACTACATTGGTTAGGTATTAATAAAGTAAACACTGATTTATCACAATTCGCAGTCGCTACCACAGGAAAGATCGTAATACATGAGATTCTTGAAAATCGCAAAATTGTTGATATTCTGGTGCCATTTTGGTGGCCATCTTTGACTGAAATAACATTTTCTCGTCAATTTGGGTACTGTACTTTGAGAACTGCTATTGATGAATTGCCCTTACTGACAAAAATGTATAACAATAAAGAAATATGCGCAGAATTCATCAGTTCTTTAATATGACAACCCTACATCTGAACTGAACTGACAATGACGTCATTTTTGTGAAGTCATAATTCTCTCCAGTCGCGGACCCATGAAGCCTAACAAACTTTTTCTGACAAAGTAAGTGACACCCTATCATAATATTATAGTCTCTACATTTGTTCAAAAAATTCCCACGAAAGTACATAAGCGACTCTACTAAATGGGTGGGGGAGGGTAATCACTTTTGTCCATTTATTAGCTCAACTTTACTTTGTAAAGTTTGAGCTATTGCCATGGCTTGGTATCCGTCGTCCGTGTGTGTGCGTGATGCGTCAACAATTTCCTTTAGCACGGGCTACAGTTCGTACCTTTGGTCCAATTATTATGAAATTGGTCATGGATGTTGACATTGACATGTAGATGGGAACGAGTCATTTTGGGGTCATTCGGAAAAAAAATATGGCTGCCATCGGCCATCTTTGATTTCAAAATTCAATCCATTAGCACGGGCTACAGGCCGTACTGTTCGTCTTATTGTCATGAAATTTGTCATGAATGTTAACAATGACATGTAGATGGGAACGAGTCATTTTGGGGTCATTCAGCCGAAAAACATGGCCGCCAGCAGCCATCTTGGATTTTACTCTTTGTATGACTAAATCCTTTAGCACGGGCTTCAGGTCATACCTTTATTCTGATCATCATAAAATTTGTCATGAATGTTAATAATGACATGTAGATGGGAACGAGTCATTTTGGGGTCATTCGGCCAAAAAACATGGCCGCCAGCAGCCATCTTGGATTTTACTCTTTGTATGACTAAATCCTTAAGCACGGGCTACAGTTCGTACCTTTAGTCTGATAATCATAAAATTTGTCATGGATGTTAACAATGGCATGTAGATGGGAACGAGTCATTTTGGGGTCATTCCGACAAAAAACATGGCCGCCAGCAGCCATCTTTGGTTTCAAAATTTAATTAATTAGCACGGGCCACAGGTCGTACTGTTCGTCTTATCATCATAAAATTTGTCATGGATGTTAATATTGACATGTAGATGGGTACGAGTCATTTTGGGGTCATTCGGCCAAAAAACATGGCCGCCAGCAGTCATCTTGGATTTTACTCTTTGTATGACTAAATTCTTTAGCACAGGCTACAGGTCGTATCTTTAGTCTTATCATCATAAAATTTGTCATGAATGTTAACAATGACATGTAGATGGGAACGAGTCATTTTGAGGTTATTCGACTGAAAAACATGGCCGCCAGCAGCCATCTTGAATTTTACTCTTTGTATGACTAAATCCTTTAGCACGGGCTTCAGGTCGTACCTTTAGTCTGATCATCATCAAATTTGTCATGAATGTTAATAATGACATGTAGATGGGAACGAGTTATTTTAGGGTCATTCGGCCAAAAAACATGGCCGCCAGCAGCCATCTTGGATTTTACTCTTTGTATGACTAAATCGTTTAGCACGGGCTACAGTTCGTCCCTTTAGTCTTATGATCATAAAATTTGTCATGGATGTTAACAATGGCATGTAGATGGGAACGAGTCATTTTGGGGTCATTCGGCCAAAAAACATGGCCGCCAGCAGCCATCTTTGATTTCAAAATTTAATTCATTAGCATGGGCCACAGGTCGTACTGTTCGTCTGATCATCATGAAATTTGTCATGGATGTTAATATTGACATGTAGATGGGAACGAGTAATTTTGGGGTCATTCGGCCAAAAAACATGGCCGCCAGCAGTCATCTTGGATTTTACTCTTTGTATGACTAAATTATTTAGCACGGGCTACAGTTCGTACCTTTAGTCTGATCATCATAAAATTTGTCATGAATGTTAACAATGACATGTAGATGGGAAAGAGTCATTTTGGGGTTATGCAGCCGAAAAACATGGCCGCCAGCAGCCATCTTGGATTTTACTCTTTGTATGAGTAAATCCTTTAGCACGGGCTACAGTTCGTACCTTTAGTCTGATCATTATAAAATTGTCATGGATGTTAACAATGGCATGTAGATGGGAACGAATCATTTTGGGGTCATTTGGCCGAAAAACATGGTCGCCAGCGGCCCTCTTTGATTTCAAAATTAAATCCATTGGCGAGGGCTACAGGTTGTACTGTTAGTCTGATCATCATGAAATTTGTCATGGATGTTAATATTGACATGTAGATGGGAACGAGTGGTTTTGGGGTCTTTCAGCTAAAAAACATGGCCGCCAGCAGCCATCTTGGATTTTACTCTTTGCATGACTAAATCTTTTGGCACAGGTAAGACATTTCAATCAGCATCTTTCCTATTTGTCCATTTACTGTAAACCATTAAATTATTCCCCTACCTAAAGTTGAGCTACAGTGTCATTGACACTTTCATGTTATATTATAGGGTGCGATTTACTCATGTTTCCATTTTCCTTCTATGATAGCGTCCGCGAAGCCGCGGAAGCGAAGCGACCTAGGGTATACGTATGCTGATATGAGATATACTAATCGTCTTTTTCAGCCCAATATAAAAATAGATTGAACTTACCTAGAATAGAATAATTTATTCATAACTCAAGGGTCAGCCGAGTCCAAAAAATTATTGTTGGTGACGGCTGCCATTTTGTATTGATTAATACCACCTCGAAATGTGTAATTGGGAAAAATGCTGCAGGGCAAAAATTAAAAACTTTGTTCCGGTAAATGTCATACGTAGGATCATCATGCTCCTAAAGCCAAAGATATTTTTAAAATTAATGTTAATTAAACCAAAGCCCTGGTTAACAAAAACTGAAATTGCATGAAAAAGTTTTGTTTACATATTTTATAAAATTATAAAAAATATTTGCCCCGAAAGAGGATTCTAGGGGCCTTACTGGCCGTTTAGATTTGATCTTCCATTTTCTAAGGATATTTCCGCCTAAAAGATTGAAGAAATATTCTCAAAGTTCAAGGCCGACAAACGGAAACTATAAGTTCCGATTGAAAGATCGCAGAGTCCTTTTAAAATTGCTTCTTGGGGAAACCAGTAAAGGCGTCATGACATCAAGGCGTACATCATGACGGTAAAACCTACATCGGCGCACAAAATTCCAGACAGGACTGCGTTGATGGCCAGACAGCTGAGACTTGTATTACACGGGCAGGCTAAACATCCACATTTACGTTATATGTGATTATTTACATACATTGTATATATTATTTTTTGTGTCCCGTTAGGCTTTATCATCAAATCATTCATTCATTCAAGATAAAAATTCACCGGATAATCCCATGAACAGTAACAAGCGGGCGCAAATTACGTTTACGTATGATCATATTATATTATTATATTGCAGGGTGAGGTTGTGCCTTTGGATTCACCATCTATACAGCAACTAGTAAACGATGAGAACATAGATATTTTAGACTATGTCAGTTGGGAGGAGAAGGAACCTGTCATGGAAGCGGTATGTTATCTTATGTTTTGTTCTGACCCAGTCTGTCTTTTTTAGCTCAACTTTACTTTTAAAGTTTGAGCTATTGCCATGGCTTGGTATCCTTCGTCCTTGTGTGCGTGTGCATGTGTGTGTAGAGACGTTTGTCAACAATTTCCATTATCATGGGCTACAGTTCGTACCTTTGGTAGGATCATTATGAAATTTGTCATGGCTGTTGACATTGACATATAGATGGGAACTAGTCATTTTGGGGTCATTCAGCAAAAAAACATGGCCACAAGCGGCCATCTTGGATTTCAAAATTCAATTCATCATTCCATTTATTACTCATCACAAAAATTTCTAACTTCTTCGCAAAGTTGAGCTACAGTGTCACTTTCATTGTTAATTATAATAATATAATTATTCAATGGTTTAACACCAACAATTTCAGTTTGAACCTAGTTATCTTACTTATGGAGCATGTCCAAATTAAATCGGAATTCCCTCCGGAGATCGGAATTTCCGATATCTTATAACAACCGCAAAACTTTGATTCCATTGGAGTTTTTACTCCGTGTTATCGGTATTAAAATTTTCCGAGTCAATCGGAGATGTTTTGAAAAAAGGGGGAGTGTCCCTTAATAAAACATTTGGGGGAATTTCAGGAAAATATCTCAAAAGACGAGAAGCTGTGGAGTGGAGAGTAGATATATGAAGTCAGAGTACGAAATGACTTCTTCCCATATATTTATGAAGGATAGAATAAACCTTTTCATAGCACTTTAATAGGCTATGTTGAAATAAATATGCATATCTGGTGAACTTCCAATGGGAGAACACCTTCTTGTCGCACTATAACTGACACCAAAAAATCAGCCGACTACCAGTCGTGTCGATATAATTGGGCGCATATAAGATTTGAAGTGCACTGGGTTTACGGTATTCTCAGAATCGACAATGTTGCAAATAAAATAGCATTGTTGGATATTCAGAGCTTTGTCAACTTCACTGTAAACCCCTTGACTTGTGTCCACATAAAACTTAGGTTTGAAATGAATGAAAAATTTAAACTTTAAGTCAATGTCGAAAAGTGAAATTAGCAGAATGGTTTGAACTTATTTCTTACCTATTTATCTCAAATTTCCAACTAGGCTATTACACTTGTGTGGGAATGCATGGCATTTCCAACTGCTGATATTTTAAACCAAAGTCGAGGAACTCTCATAACAAGCCACTCCAACTGCAGTCGCTATATAAATAAATTGATTAATCCCCACAATCATTATGGAGAAACTGCACAACTTGTTTCACATGCATTCAAATTAATTCTACGATTGCCGATGAAACATTGTTTAATTACATCACTGCTGGTAGACCTATATGGTTTACATAATCATTAGTAACCGACAGTGACAATTAAGCATGCAGGAACGACAACAACAATAGATATTTAGATTAGGTAGATGAATCGAATTTGCTTTTATTAATCGACAATTTTGTATTATCCAATGTGACCACTATTATATAAAGGTGAAATATAGTGTTTACTTCATGTCGACTTCAAGATCAAATAATTAAACATGAATGTATTCTTTCTATATAGGTTTATGTTTAAGTAATCCACAGGGATTATTTAGATTTAACGACTGACTTCCCACTGGTCGTGGAATAGCTACAATATTCCCAGGGTACGTCACCAATGTTAACATAATAAAAAACTGAAAAGTGGACACTTTTCTCGGCAATTGGGGTATAGGAAGAGAGCTGAGTTTGGTATCAAATCAAAGTCTGGTATTAGCACATAAACATATTATTAATTAACCATTACCCAACCAGGTACAAATATTAAGTCATGTTTTTTCACATGTTATTAACTGTTATCCAACCAGGCACTAAGTAGTGTTTTTTAAATTGACAAATTGACCTTCCCCAACATTCTCGAAATATTTAATTTTTCATTAAATTTTTTTGCATTTTGCATGGCGACATTAGGAAAATATTTTGTAGTCATTTGTTTAGTTCATTAGTCCGAAGATCCATTAGTCCCAAAGTATTTGCCATTGAAATGTAAGGAATTGGGGAAGTTTTATACCCATGTGTCTATATGGCAAGCCGTTTTCACATTTTCGATTTATTTAGACTTTATTAAGTGCAAATTAAAGACATATTATGGACTTGTTTGGATATGTGAAACTGATAAATTAGTAATCAGGCGCTATGCCAACTCAGGGAATGTAGCATTCTACAAATATCGCCCAAAATCTCGAAGAAAATCAACCATACAACTCCATAAAATACACCATCTGAACTACGCTCAATTGTAAATATTTACATCTCGATTCAGGACGCAACAATTGGCGATAAACTAATGCAAATGATTTCGCAATCCATACACATTGCATTTAATAAATATATAAGACTGACAGTGTCTGTTGTACATTTTGATTAATATTCATAAAAATAACTACTTTGAGCAAGATTATTCTCCATTTCTATTTGATCACCCAACTGGAGTGCAAATGTTAAGTAGGAACTAGTCAATTGTTTGTTAGATAAATATTGTGCAGATAATTCTGACATTCATTTTCCGAAAAAGTCCGCCCTGTGAGCAGAACCTGACCAGCTTAATCTCTGATGGATGTATTTCTTATACAGTTTAATTGCACTTAAGTACAAATGAATTGTACTTAAGTGCAATTACCACATAATTGTGAATTCAGCGAGGAATTGGACTTAAGTGCAAATAGACAAAATATCATCTCATAAAAACACTGGGCAGGTGGGAGTCAGACTGTTATACGCGTTACATTCATTAAGTAAATGTTTTAAGGTGTGAAGGGTAGTTATTTTAACAATTATACTCATGTTTAGGGTGACCTATAATATTTCCCACCTATTGTTGTTTACAGTATATATGTTGTGTTCCTTGTAAATTAATTTACTTCAATAATTAATGACACAGTTTCTATGAAACCAACAGAAATATTTTATGTTAGAATGTGGACCTACCAGGAGAGCCCCATAAACCCAATTCAAGAGCTTGTCATGGCTATTTATATAATTGATCAAGAGCTTTGTCATGGTTAATTATATAATTATTTATCCATGATAGTCTCTGGTATTCAAATAAGGCCTAGGCTATATATAAGGACCTTATTGAATAGATTGTATAATCTTGTCGTGCGTTAGATGTTAGTTATATGAGTATTACTTAATTTATCTATGTCTATCATTGCATGAAAATTACTTTGCTATAATCAAATCGTACTTGTGTCTTGTGCACATAGATACTGGTATACGCAAATATTCTTAATTCACCAAGTTACTAGTAGAAACTGAATTCTTCATGAGCAACATTAAACTCCTATAGAGAGCACATTACAGTCTATTATTTATACCAGGATTGTAATTATAAATTACTTCTGGACATGTAACATATATTAGTTCTCAAACAAGAGATTCTAAGTATTTGAAATTGCGTAGTATTAAACTATTCCCCGAATCTTAATAATAACCATCATGTCTAAGTTAATTTAAAGTAATCAAATGCTCCAGCTCTAAAACAAAAACTTGCTGTAAAATCTCAATACAGTTTTTGTTTTATCATCAAAGATTAAGTCACAAGCTTTGAAGAATCTCAATACCCAATTTGCTTATTACGATATTTATAAATGTGCAGTTATGTTTTATTAAGAATGATTCTTCACTTGGGACCTGTGAGTAGCTATTCACCCTGCAGCATCTAAAGATTACTAAGGATCTTTATAACAGCCGGAGAGGTGTCTATAATTCACTGAAGCAGATTTCTAGTTGCTGTGGAATGAATGGATCGGCACATGCCTTGCGGGGGAGAACGATTTAGTTTTCTTCGATGTATTTGATCAAAATTTATATATTTCATATCTTTATTATCGCTTTACATGCCAAAATACATATATATCAATGATTTCAGTATGAGTATCTCTGCAACTCTTTTCCATAGGGGGCTCCTTAAATTAGTTGCCACCTTGATAACAGATCTTACAAAACTTATAGTTTTGTGTGTACTTAACTTATGTGTCCTGATTTTTGAATTGGTTATGAGCTGCAGCAAAGCATATTTCTCTCAAACAACTCTGTTGAAATTTGTCCCTTGTGGATCCTGAGTTGAGAATCAAAATGGTTGACAAATTGTTGCAATATACCAAAATCTTTTTACCCGTCAACTCAGGTCCCCAAAGTTTTGCTGCCACTACTAATGCTAGAATTAGTTCTAGTGCAGTTTAATTTAATGTGTAATTTGTTTACTACAATACAAATTGTACGACAGGTCTTCGAGAATGTCAACAAAATTATGGCTCATGAGTCATATTCGCAGACAGCGGTTCAAATTTCCCGCAATTTTCCGGCCAATGAGAACGGTGTAGTATAAACTGCTTGTTGATTTCTCCGAATATTTTTATATAATGAAAATTAATATTGACTATACTATAAGATATGCTGTTTTAGTTCGAGCAAAATAAACCATGCACAAATTCATCATTTTATTTTATCTGATTAAAAAAAAGAAGGAGTTATGGCCCTTTTTCAAATAATTTTTTTTTTTAAGAATAAAAAAAAAATAAAAAAAATTTAATTTAATTTTGATTATAACTTCCTAGGAAGGCTCTTGAACATATTGTCTATGCAATGAGGTTTATATCATTCTTGTTGATAACATGCATGAAGAATTATCATCGGTGCCATTCTGATCAACCATTCCTTAAATTTGTTGCTTACATTTGAGGAACTGAATATGGTATCCATTTGCATGGTTAAACCCTTTCATGATGGAGCTGCACTGGTGCAGCATTACAGATACTGTGCCAGTGCATTCTTTTATGCGAGTCTTCCTATTTGACCCATAAATATGAAAATTTGATTATCAAATTATAGTTTTATGAGTAACAAAGACTTAGGGAGCGTCTCAAAAGTCTTTGCGGAATTCCGAAAGTATTTTCCGAAAACAAATGACGTTATGAACACTTTGCGGAAAACTATTTGCGGAAATTTTTCGGTAATTACGTTCCTTCTTTCAGAAAATAGCGCTAAGGTTTGCGGAAAAGAAGACGACATTTGCGGATTTTTTTCGGAATACATCTGACGTTTTCGGCATTTTAGTTTCCTCTTTCGGAATTTGCGGAAATAATTGCGGAATTCACCCCAACGTTATCGGAATTTGAATGCATGCGGACCTCGTTCCGGAAAATTTGCGGAATATATTCATGGGTGTCGGGCCGGTAAAATCGTAAACATCAACGCATACTAGAGTATATAGGTCTATTGCTATTGGGTTCGTTTATTTATTAGGTTTGCAGTGTTTATTAACTTAATAAAAACGATTAAGCAATTAAAACACTTTTCCTTGACGATTCTTGGTATGGCTCCATCAAGCAGTCATTGCCACAGCTATATAGTCAAAACCTGTTTTAATTCACAAGCACGAATCATGTAAGTGAGTGAGTACCGGTACCCTATATAAACCTCCTGACATGTACTCAGATATATTTGACACGAGAGTGCGCAATTATCGCTACATGTATAACAAGTTCCATGACACTGAAAAAGTTCACGGCTGACCTAGTTAATTATAGCAATGATGTCAGTTTGACACTGTTTGCAATGTCAACACTGTCCTCCCCGTTGAAGTCTGTGCAATGCGTGTACTGACTTCTTTCATTAATAGTCGCATTGTGATTGGTTAGACAACAAACAAACACCGACGTCAAGCATAGTATTTCAGGTGTTGTTCCCACCCTCTATCCCAGTCTGAATGGAGTTACCACTGATTGGTTAAATCGAGCTCTGCCCATGCAAAGTGCATGTCTTTTGTGGATTCCGTTTTCGTTAGCTAACGAGACCAGAATATGCGATGAGGTGTGACTGCATCCTTTATATTTCACTTAAAGTATATGATATGTGTTGCCTATTGTGGACCCCCCCCCCACCTTTTCGCAAGTAGGGGAACCTAATAGAGTCGTAATAGCATATAATACTGCCAATTTTCTAATCTAGTTATCGCCATAGAATGACATATTTTTTATCTTCCGAAACACTTTTTGCATATTACATTTTAGATACATTAGGTCCCGGCTTTAATTCGGCTTTACTCCTAACAATTTAATAAAGAGCGTTCCGTAGTGTTTTCATGAATCCTGATGGATGGTAAAAACTAAAGAGCGCAGGAAATTTCGATACAAATCTCCAGTGCAAAGGTTATACGGGAAGCAGTCATATTTAACTTACAAGTGTACACGTGCATATATGGGCTACTAGTTATAAGTACTGTAAATGAATGTTGTTTTCTTTAATACTGCTACACTTGATTTTTAAAAAATTGAAAAATAGACCAACATTCTATTATGTATCTTCAGCCAGATAAATACGTATGGTTCCCAATACTGCATTATTAAGTCACACCCAACTATATTTGCAACTGTAACGTTTACTCAGGCGATTTGCATTGGAAAACATATCCATTCAAATTAATCTGACCACTGTTTTTCTGGACATGTTGTGTGAATTCAACTGCGAAAATTAATGTGACCTTCAATTAATAATTCCGTCAGAAATGGCATGGGTAGAAATTGAGTACAAATCTCAGTATAAGCAGGTCATACACTGACACACTTGGGTAACTTTGACAAGCCAATAAAGATTAGGCCTACCAATGTGGTCAGTTGATGACCTATATCATATATTTATATCATTAAGAGGAGGTAAACCTATTATATATGCCCATTTACTGTAGTAATCTTACGAACATTGCCACAAAAAAGTGAATAAAACCCATGACTGGGAACTTGTTAATCGCCGTTATTTTTGCGCGCATCTGTATCTCTCAAATGCCAGGTGCACTTGAATTACGTCAGCATTAATTATTCAGAAATTGGGCACGAGGAATGTGTAGCAATGAACATGGTTTGCTACATCGTATACCGTTGTTTGAGTGAACATGATTGGATGTCACTTTCTCGGCGATATTCTCTTTCAAGTTTAAACAAAAGTCCACTGGCACGATGCCCCGCGACTTTGTCTTTATAGTAACTATTGAAAAGATTTGAACATACATTCAAGAGGGCCATTCTCCGAAAAATTCGACAAAAACGTGTCCATGTGTTGAAACGGGGTTTTAAAATGATTGTTTTACCTCCCAATGACTTTATTTGACACTCACATCATCAGACAAAACAAAATAAAACAATATCACCTCAATCCATAGGTCGACTGCATAATAAGAGATGCTATATGGGTAGGAAAATACCATTTTCTCCTTGTCCTTGATATAGGATTGGTTTGAAAGTTGTACAGAACTTACCGAAGTTTTAGATTGCAATTGACCCGGTTGTGGTTAAATTTACCCTCACATCCTCTAAATGGAAATAGCAAAGCAGAGAATGTGTGGAATAATATTGTGTTGTCTTGTGGTATCGATATGCGAGTATCCATTGGTACGCCGCAAGATACGTTACCGTGAAAGAGTGGTCGAAATCCAGTAGATATTTGCAGATCAAAAACTGAACATACCATAGTGATATCCGCACATTATCATTGATCACTTTGATATACAATATATGATGTATCTCAGGAGAATATAATATGACTGTCACATATGTGTCCGTGAAGAGTAGTGTTACGATTGCAAGATGCAAGATACGTTTACTTATGTTTAGCACCTCTCCACGTGCAAGCGGCCATATCTTGAATGTTTGTAACTTTTAGTGAATGGGTGTGATTGTCGTGAATAATTATGGCCGACAATTAACAATTGAGTGTCCTGCCTAGTCGACATATTGCCAACAGGGAATTACGACAGCAAGATACGTTTAAACAACAAGATACATTACCGTAATTTCCAATTTTGGCTGAATGTCCACTAAACAGCCTTTGACGGTTTCGGTGAATAATTTTGGACACTGGTCGCAGTTACCCTAAGTCAAACCATATGTATCAGCTGATATATCCATACAAACAAAGATATATATCCAAATAACTGAAGATAATTATATAATTAATGTTAGTCCATCCATTAATTGGCTTTGCTGTTAGAAAAATCGGCGAACGAAAGCCACGCACAATTTGCAAAGTGTCTGATTTCACAAATCCGCTCTTTCCGACGTGGAGCCCTATGGTAAATGAAAACCAAACAAAGCCCCTCTTAACATATGTTTTAGATCAGTCCATATAGTTATAGCTACATGTACTTAAATTAATTTTCACACAACACACCAGCTCCGACCGTACACCGTATAATTCGTACACGATTCTGACGTCGTCTACGTTAGCCGTGGTGTCTAATGCGTTTGACGTTAAATTTTATTTTCCGCCCGATATGAGTTGAATCCCGAATATGATTTTTTTTTTATTTGTTCCAAATATAAACAAAGATATGTTTTTGTCTTAATTTTTATTTAATTTTCCACTAAGCAATTTAACGACTCGTGATCACACAACGCGTTATTTATATAAATTATATTATATACCATATTATATTGAGTACTTTAAATTAATTTTACTTTAGTCCCTAAATTATACGATTGTCGCCTTCATAATTAAGGCATGACGAGCACTCCATTCAGTGCAAAAGTGGTTTTGTTTTCAAATAAACAGAAGAATTTTTAAAGCTGGATTCGAACCATCATTGCGCATTTGAGAGTATCATCAGAAGAACGTGGATCAACTTAACTCGAAAAATCATGCGCCACCTAGCGTCAAAAGTGTGAACTATTACAGACTCGTGTACGATATTGAACGCAGGCGTTCCACGCTATTTTCCAAATTCCCAGTACATTGGACACATAAGTTCGTTTATAATATATAAAGCGAACGTATGTGCCCATTGTACTGGGAATTTAAGTTATACATGTATATAGTATACATCATGTGGCCCCTATGTCATTTTTGGACAATTTATACAGGCATAACTATCTTATATCTGTTTGGGCAAGATGACGTCTTGTACAGGCCTAACATTATTGGCATAGTGAACAAGATACGATACCATGCAAGTTAATTTAAACAATTTAAGGTATGGAGCTGATATGTTGAGCAACAAACATCAATATAAACCAAATACGTGTTTTAGTTGGGTTGACATATTAGTCGAAACATTGAACTTTGAGTTGACCCGATCTGCTATAACTTGCTGCAAGATACGTTACCGTCCAAATAGTGCGGCCATATATGAAGATTCGCTTGCTGAGTGAGTTTGTCGTATACAGAATTTTCACTTGACGATAGCTGATATTCAGGAAATATCCTCTATTGAAACCTTATATGTGGCTCCTAATGGAGGTTTCCAGGCTATATACTGACTAAATTCCATGGTTTCTGGACTACTGTATCTATCAAATATGTGTTAATGACACGCCAGTTACAGAGAAAAATTATGAGTGGACTATCAGATAGTTCAGTTTTTTCCGATAACTGCACGAGACTAATATAGTTCGTTGGTAACGTATCTTGTTTCTCGTGGACAGGGAATTTATATTCATGTTTTTCAAGTACTCAGTTCGCATATAAATATGACCAAACAAATTGCCCCAGTTATGTTCTAATGTCCTGTGGATACTCGGCTTTCTGGTGAAATAAATTTTATCGCGATCTATAAGAGTTTGTTTTTGGTGAGTTTCGTCAGCCCTATATTGCACTTTTCTGGAGAATGGCCCAAGAATGTACGTGGTCACCAATTCCCATAATACACCGGGCGCTGGGTGGTTCCGGTTTACGCTGTACAAGCAGATTCTCATTTTGCAGGATTATAAAGTCAAATTTGAACAAGAAAAATTATCTATATCCCCTGATGATAATAGAGCAGTTCACAATAATTTAGCTTTCCGCACTAGAAACCACAAACTCCCAAAAGAACTCGGCGCTTGGACGAATACGGATTATTCGGACAGAATCTGCACTCTCTGTAATCTCGAAATCGGCAATAAATACCACATGGTACTGAATTGTAGGGAACTTAGCAAACTAAGAATAAAATATCTGAAACTCTACTTCTATCAGAGACCAAACACTTATAAATTAACCGCTCTATTTAACTCCCGAAATCATATATATTGTATTTATGTATACAACTCTTCTGTAATGTCTATAATTGACGACCAGAATAAACTTAATTGAATTGAATTGAATAGCCGGGCCAACTCTGTTAGCCGGGATAACTTGGTCCATGTAACAGCATATATGAAGGAAGGATTTTTAGTCTATGCTAACAGCGAGTCATCCCGGCTAGACATGGAACGTTACATGATTCGTTATGACTTTCAGCCAATAGAATGTTCGCGTCATGTGAGTGACGTCTATTAATGACCACCCACATTATGCCATGACTCAGTGATTGACAGCTAGTTTTGTGCACGTCAACCGAGTAGTCCCGGTTGACCGAGTTGTCTCGACTCATTTAACAGCGCGACCGAGTTGTCCTGGCAGACCAAGTTGACTCAGCTAGCCGAGTTATCCCGGCTCGCCGAGTTGTCCCGGCTCACGTAACTAGCCCCTTGGGTTCATAAAATGTTCGCGGGCGAAACATACCTTACCACGCACAAACGCTCTTTATATTTTATTGTGAAGAAAATTCTGGCCGGCAGTAAATTCCAAAAGGAGGCCCACATGGACGGATGTAGTCAATGTAATTTCAAACCAAATAATTATAGTTTAAATTAGTGTAATTAAATTTAGTATACCGGTAGGACGTCGACTATATACGTCGATTATCACACCTTGTCGCCTGACGTATCAGATCTCCAACACACTGAATAGATCGTCTGGCTAAACAATGGGCTCAATCAAACCACATTTATAGTGCACTCTTTGTGTTTTTCAACATCATTCTAAAAACGGCAAGTACACCGCGGCCGAAAGGCAAGTATACCGCAAGTACACCGCGGTCGAACGGCAAGTATACCGCGGCCGGACGGCCAGTATAGGCCTACACCGCGGCCGAACGGCAATTAAACCACGGACCAACTGCAGTTAGCCGGTGTGGCCGCGATGTTGTTGCAGTTCGGCCATGGTGGAAACACAAATTAACCGCACCGCGGTTAAGTGGACACTTGTTTTGTCCAGCGTGGTAGCTAATTGTTTATTATGGTAATCCCTCATTTTATAATGTGAGAAGCACCCCAGTATATTGGGTATATAAAACGATAATAGTAAAACTATTCTGATAAAACTATCGTAATGATAGAAGAGTTTATAAAACTGTGGATACAGTGTATTGAATGATCATATTAAAATATAGCACGTTTGTTAGTTGATTCGAGCAATTATATTTACAGTGCTGATTAACAATCCCTTTAATGCACTGTGTGTCAGGTGCGCATTTGTGATGCGTCTTGTCTCTTAATTGCGACGTTATCGTCACGATTTGCGGAAGTATATTTCGCCGGAACAATTTTCCGGACACTTCGCCGAGATTTGGGACAGTTCGCCGGAAACTGACGACAACTTCGCCGAAGGTCGGGACTATTCGCCGTAATTTAAGACATTTCGCCGAGATATACGACTTTTCGCCGGAATAGACGACTGTTCGCCGAAATAAATTTACTTATATGTAGGTGTATTGTGGGACAATTGAAAATTTCTGACATTTATCGCAAGTTATTGCATTATTGTGCACAAACACAGTTTTATGACAAGCAATAAACAACTCAACATTCGTAGTTCTATCCATTTTGGATGATATGGTAAATGTTGTAAAGCCAGTGATATATATACCATATGAAAGTCGCTAAAACAACCTAATTACTACCGATCACCACCGCTAAAACAACATACTTACTACGGATCACCAATGGCTTCGGGTGAATTGTAATATGTAATATGAACACACCTCAGGTAACAGTATTGTCGGTAAAACACAAATGATGGTAATAATCACACGTGCCAGGAAGGAAGCCCGAAGTTTGTTTTCATAGTACCTATGTCAAACAGTCTTCACTAATGATTAATTAGCATTTCACAGGATTATAATACCTATGTCAATCAGTCTTCACTAATGACTAATTAATGGATTATAATATTTCGGCGAACTGTCACTCCGTCGAAAATGACTTTCGGCGATATGTCCATTCCGGCGAAATTTACTTCCGGCAATGAGTCCAGTCCCCCATCATGAATTTTCAACGTTTTCGGAATATTACTTTCCGCAATGTCGATGTTACGGACTTTGCGGAAAATAGCGGAATGTTTGCGGAAATCTTTATTTAACATTTAGGTAATTTTTGCGGAAAACTCATGGCGTTTGCGGAAATCTTGATGTAACGTTTCGGTAATTTTGCGGAAAACTCATGGCGTTTTTCAGAACATTTGCGGAAAAATTCAGACGATAGCGTTGCGGAAATCTCGACGTTTCAGAAAATATTTGCGGATTCCGCAAAGACTTTTGAGACGCTCCCTTATTCAAACCAGATACCTTTAGGATTCCAATCCAGCGTGTCCCTTTAATCGCTCGATGTAATATAGAATTACTGTTTCGTTATGCGCATGCACAACGAAAACTTCCTGAATTCAATGAACTCTCGTGGTACGAGATTCCACGTGATAAACCATCTTCATTCGACGTCAAAACGCCAAACGATGGTGGCAACACCGAGTTATATTAAGTGCATAACAAAGTATAACAATCGGCGGTGAGGAAGGGTGGGCCGGTATCTGGTTTGAATAAGTCTTTGTTACTCATAAAACTATAATTTGATAATCAAATTTTCATTTTTATTTGGTAACGATTGACTTATTCAAACCAGATACCATTAGGGTTCTACCAGATTTCGTAGCAATAAACACTCTACTGATCTGGAGGTGGGTTTAACCAAACATGCATCAAATATGTAAATATACTCAACCCTTAGTGGTTTTTCGCCACTAAGAGCACCAGTGTCCACCACTGATTCTTGATGTATGTTCACTATAATTCCCATTGAGACCCTTTAATAACGTATGTACAATATGAAGAACGTATCTTCAATATCTCTTGGGATAACCATCTGTGGTAACTCGCCGAAAGAGAGTACATGATCGAGGTATTAAAAGTCCATATTGGGTAGGAGACAAACACTATAAACAACGTCTCCTAACAATGCAAGGTACATATCAGAATGATACCTCACAGAAGAATATATAGAAATCGATTGACTTATATTATAGACACAGTTTTTAGAAACAGAATATATAAACAGGTACCGGTATATAATCTGATGTAACATAGCGCAGTCAACATGTAGATGAATGTGATCAAAATAATTCAAGTATAAGCAACCGAAATTCAATACTGGTGAGTCGGGAAGGACCCAGTGAATTTCTTGTGGCTTTAATTAAACTAGACAAAGTTGATGATCTTGACCAGCATCGAGAACCTGTTGAAGAATAGGACCTAATTAAGGCACACGAGATGTAGAAGATCATTTATCTAAGATACCGGATTGTGTGGTTAGCTTCTTCAAAATAAAGTTGGATACATACAACAAACCATCTATAAAAGGCTGGACTAGAGACAGCCCAGAAAGGTTGTCAATGAACATGATTAGAAAACTGATTTCAACTTATTGTGACTGAGACGGATGACACTTTATAGTCGCTTTCTGACAAGAACAAACAGTTCGACGATGAGCAAGATGTATTCAGTACATATAATTCGGAATAATGATCGGTCCTGTTCAGCTAAAAAATGTTGGTGAAGTTGATACCTCGATTCTGGATTGTCATGATGTTTGCGATCCACACGAAGCATCTGTAAGTCACAGTATCGGCGAAACGATGTGATGACTATGAGGAAACAAGTTTTCTATGTCAATATGGTCAATGAAGCAGCCCATAATGGCGCAATTGGCGTTGATATGGGTAATGTCGAATTTCTGAAACGATAGATAATTGCCACGTTGGGAACAAAGATGGAGTAGGAGAACGCCTATGTAAACCCCATTTTAACATGTGGATTAAGACTGTGTACCGGGAGACCTATATGTTATGTCACTCAATGTGAGGCAAAACTTGATGACATCATGTACCAAGAACTCCCAAATGTGAGTATTTGAAACCTGTCCAAACTAACATGTGGTAGGAAAACAGAACAGCCTACTAAAGTCGCTTTAAATTTAAGCCCTGGGTCAGTATGTTGTTTAATACACCAACATGTGAATTGTGCAGTTTCTGTTGTAATTCCTGTGATAACCCTGTCACCATGAGGCCATGAGCAGGTTGTGATAGGCTGTTAAAAGATTTTATCTGAAAACCGTTGGTTGATATGGTCGTAACACCCCGCTCTTATTTTGAGACAAGAGACTTGGTAAATTTCAGTAGATGATAGGTCGGTGCAATCATAAGTTGAAAAAATTGGATATGTCAATACTGACGATGTCAACTTGGAGTGAGCACTATTATTGTGCAAGTTGTCCGTTAAATATAAGTGAGGACCCGCGGTATTAACGGTATTGGTGAAAACGCATATGCCATCGGATGTGTCCTATCTATAGATTGAGAATAACAGCACCCAATTATGAGCTCATTGCTTGTTCATCAATGATGTACGCAGATCGATCTCGGGATTCGTCCAAATTTGAAAGATCGCCTAGACTACCTGATCGAATTCCCATATGTGGGTCGATAATGATGATGACTGAAGTAGTCTGCTACCTGATTGTGCATTCTTTCCCTGCAACATGAGCTGTTTTAAAAGACAGTTGTGTCGCAAGTTCAGGTCCTATAGTTGTATGGTATAGCCAGATGACATAACATATAAATTTCGTCCCACCCTGCTGGGGTATATTCTGGGTGACGGACCTACTAGTAGTCGCCTAGTGAATTAGAATGAACTTGTGTCACTTGAGAAATTTCTACTTTTTAGTCGAGTTTTTCAAAAACTCGACTTAATTGGTTTGGCGAGGGACGTTTGGCGGGCGGGCGGCGGGCGGGCGGGCGGACCTAAAGAATGCCTTATAACTTTGACATTTGTGATCTGATACAGAGTCGTGCTTGTGGTAAGAAGATCATACTGAAGAAGATGCAACTGAATCGGTCGCATTCGGAAATAGTTGTCGCACGACATCAGTGCCGAGAGATCATCTCAAGAAATTGAAGGTATTCCCGGGTTGTAACCGTCGGTGAGTCAAAGAACACATATCATTTGCAGTGTGATCGTTCGTTCCTGGAACCAATAATCTATAAGCTACAGGTATGTTTTTCCCAGGGCTAATAATGGTTAGCAAATGACCGACAGCTGCAACTAGAAGAAGAAGAGTAGTTGGGGCATCGGAAGAATTTTCCCCAATATATACACATGAACAAGTGGCTTGTTAGAATTATGACAAACTGACGCGTTCGAGTAATTAGTGCATGATAAAAGTAGGCAGATACTGGGGAACTCGGGTCTATCCGAAAGTAAAGTACTGGAAATTGTCATGATTAGTTTCGAAGTCGGAAACTGATATATGGACGGTGTGTTCTAAACATACCAGTTCGTGCAATATGTAACACTGAAAATCAAGTGTTAATAGCGCAAGTAAAGCAAATTATTGTGACCGGATAAATTGAAGCACCTCTGAGGTGGCCAGTTCGAAATGGTGAACATGGAACTAGATATTGAATGGTTCAGGTTCATTATTGGACGTATTGGTCCATTTTGTTTTACTGAAACCATGGACGTTAAAACCCCGTTGATCGAGATGCAACTGGTTCCATTGTATTTAGCTGAACGAAGTTGTGAATCTCTCGGGCCATCAATTGCCGACGATGATGAGGATGTGCACACGGGTTGTTAGGAATCCAGAAATTGAGGAATTCCAATTTGTAACCCCAGGTCAGAGTTAGGCCCCTGCGAAACTTCGAGATTTGATTCGATTTGCGAATAGGTCATCCTGATTCGATTCGATTCGATTCAACTGTCCGATTCGAGTGTTTTCGAATCATTCATGATCAGACATCATTATAGGCAATCAACTGTCATAACCCGATGAAAACAACCCAATTGTTATTCCCTATAAACAAAGAAATAATCGTGCGGCTCGAGACATCGAGATCAAATGGATCGTCGCGTCGGCCAATAATCTATAAATAGAACCAAGGTAGGTAATGTCGTAATGAATATTGAAGTGACGTAATTGGGAATTCCTGAGGCGCGTGTTTACAAAATAATACAAAACCAAAATGGCTGAGTTTCGTTGCCTGTTCAATTTATTAAAAGGCGAGAACAAATATGTGTGTAAGCACTGCCCCACGCTTTTGTCTGTTCAACCCACGGGTACAACAACACACCTTACCCTGTAAAGTGACTTTTACGGCCGGTTAACACCATATTGCATTCTGAGACTCCTGAGTATGTTGTCAGAAAAGCTCATTTTCGGTCAAAAATCCAGCAAAAGTTACTGTGTTCGCGGCAAATCAGATACATTAGCCGTCAATGGGACAGAACTCTACGCGACAATCATGTTATTTGCACTAACAAATTTATATAGAGTTACTTCCTCATTAATCAACACTGGGGTACAATCGATAGCTCGCGACATATCGTAACGTTGTTGATTTTTTTTATCGAAAAGTATGACTATTTTGCGCGATGGTTAACGCTGATGTTTGAACCCGAGCCATGTAAATGACTAAAATAGTACATTATATTCTTAATTTCTTATGCAGAAGAAATGAAAATAATACACGTCGAGTTGTTTATAATTTACACGAAACTAATGGTGCTCGTTCAACTTTTCTCTGGTACAATCATGCTAAATTTCGATGTCCGCGAAATGTGTAGATTCGATTCGAGATTCGATTCGATTCGCGAATCATTCTTGTGATTCGATTCGAAATAAAATCCCCGATTCGCAGGGCCCTAGTCAGAGTGTCGAGTACCTTGAGTTAACCTTCCCTACCAGCTTGTTGATAAGACAAGGATCTAGACGTGTATTTAGATATTACTGTTGCATAGAATTCGATTATGATTTTTTACTGGTTCCAGATAGTGGAAGGTTAGAAGCATTGACGTTTAATGACGTCATCAAGTGCAGTGTCTGACAGAGAGCTCGACAGATTGACACGTGTTCCCGATTGACACACCCTATGTCGCAGAGCCCCAACAATATGCGACATACAGAATGACCTTGATTTGATGACCACAGTCATCCTCTGGTGATCGCAAGAAGCAATACATTCCAACAGTTAACTACGTACATGTTGCAGCATTGTTGTTGATATATGGTATGGGGTAATACATGTAAAAATAATATACATATCAACATAAAAAAGAGAGTTCCTTAAAACATGTTTATAGTCCTGTATATAATGTCATCACTATCTCTATATGTGGATTGTCGTATGTTGAAAGTCAGCTGTTCAACAGAACGATATCCAGAAAGTTATAGAAGTACCCCTCCTATCTGTCCGAAATTCTTCTGTGGTATTGTACGAAGTCACAGAAATTGGAGTCTTGGTCCTATTAAAATTTAAAAGGAGACTATGCACCAAAACTTCTTTTGCACGGAATCGATTGTGAAACTAGTTTTGTACTCTTCTGTAGTGTGCCAGGTTGGGATATTTGGACGTACCCATGCATACAAATGTGAACGATGCGACAATATTTCAGTGGCTGCATTATCTTCTGACATTTGCACCATACTACCATCGATCTATAATAGATGTTGATGATTGATACACGAAGAAGTTGACAAGAGTTCTCAGCTCCTGTGTCGTCCCCCATGTGAGGTAGTCTCGTGTGTACTCCGATGGGAGTGTTGCGAGTCAAGGGACTTGCAATTGTATCAGAGTCAGAATCGTCATTTCATGAGATATCTGCTCAGAGTCGTTCTCATAGACCTGGTCTTCCCCGATTGAGTCAGGACTCAGGCTCGTTTCATCTCCAAGGGGAGAATTTCATTTTAGCAAATCAGAAGTTTGCTGTGACAATTAACTGTCGCAAAACATTCATTAATTTGTGTCATGGTTCAAGCAGTTCGGATTTGTTCCGTTCCGGAGAGCTTTCCGATGAATGGCAACAAGCCATATTTCCGACTAAATCCTGAAAAGTTACCCATAATTCTGTTGTGGTTAAGGAGTCGATTAATTAGAGCATTACTGTACATCACATCACACCTGCTTTTAATGGCGTGTTAAAAACACTAAATCCGTTTCAAAATAACGGAGCAAGTCAAATTGCGATGTTTACTGGTTGACGCCGAAAATGAAGATGGTTTATCACATGGAATCTCGTACCATGAGTTCACAGTAATTCTATATTACATCGAGCGATTAAAGGGACACGCTGGTAGAATCCTAATGGTATCTGGTTTGAATAAGTCGTTACAAAATAAAATCTAATAATTGTCCCCCGAAGTTTTCGGAGGACTATTGTAATCAGCCGTGTCCGGCCGTGCATCCATGCGTCTGACATACCTTGCGTCCGTCCGGATGTCCATCCATCCGGATGTGCATCCGACCGTCCGGACCAGCAGACTATAAGTCAGGCGGATTTAAAGTAAAAAAAAATTGCCATTCAGGTCTGTTCAGTTGGCTATGAAATAAAGACACATCATCAAATTATTCATCACAAGTATTTAACATTTCCTTGAGGTTCCACGACATAATAAACATTCTCTTTCACACCAGATGGAATGCACTTGTGAACTTCGTCATCCGAACATTTAATCAAGTCAAACAGGAAATCAACAGAACCAATGAAAGCTCCATTTAGGCCATTTTATTCTGGATTTTTATATGGATGACTGACAATTGATACTAGATTTGTGACATTTTGATGGAATGTTTCATCAATTGAGTCCGAATCACTGGCCATGGTGATGGACTTTTTGTCGGTGTCCTGTACAGTCACTACTCCATGAGCATAACTGAGTGTTTGGGACACCTCTCTGGGTGTGACGATATTTTAATTTACCCTCATGGAACCATATATGTATTTTTCTAATCCTTTGTAAGAGGTCATATCAGGAGTGCATTACCTGAGGCCATTCTTAGATCAGCATTATGCCTTCCTAGGGTGTATATTGGCAAGTATATCTGACTCTGTGGCAGGAGGTGGTGGACTAAATGTGATAAAAACATACTCAGTATTTGCGTAATTGGATACTAAATGTGATTAGAAATGTGCTCGTACTTGAACCATGTTTAATATGAGGATCGCAAATTTGTGCCTGATTATTAAATAAGAATCTGGGATCATCCGATTTGTCCAAAAAAAATTCCCGACTGAATTGACGGATTGCAGGATCTAAATATTTCCAATAGTTGGAAATTTCTGGTACCAGTTACATGTTTATAGGAAAATGGCAATATATATATAAGGGGATTGGATGAATTGGATTTAAAGTGGTTTCAAAAATACCTCAAGCAAAAAATGTCAACCCATGTAAGGGAGTGGGATGAATAAATAATCACCCATTTTGGAATTTCTGGTTCCAAGGGAGTGGTGAAGATGGACATTTATGTCGGACCCCACTCCCTATTTAAATGGAGAATCTCTAGCATTACATATCCCTGTATATATATATTCACAATCTTGGGTATAGTTTTGCGCGAGACTGACAGGTGATATAATTCGATTGGATTTTACAAAAAGTCATCACTGATGCGTTGGACACTTCGCTCACTGTTCCGTCCAACTCCACGATGTAACGCTTCCACCATCAGAGTCTAGCAAGTGCCACCATCCGCCCCTGGATACGACGTCATGAGCTAATGATGAGCTATACTGCTTTCTATGCTCCAGTACACCTGGGCGCTGGTTACCTCAGGGATTTCTGGTGACTCTATATATATCAACAACGTAATCCCCAGAAAAGGTATGTCGGCACTTACTAGTCACTACATGCCAGAACGTTGCGCCTCAGTGTAGTGGAGGCTAAGCGCTAGGAACAAGTCCAGGTTAAACCGTAAGACGAGTCCATTTTGTAGTTTAATACGATTTTGTACTTTCGGTTTCGCGCATTTTCCGGCTGTATCCGGTGGAATTCTGAGTATTTTTACGAGGTGTCTGCTTCTCTCTTTTCAATAAATGGTGGTATCTCCCACTCACAACAGCTCTATTATAATTACCAACAGAACATTTATTACCATTTTATTTAGGTCTATATATTTATAAAATAAACACAAATAGAAACTCATAAAAAACTATGTGATCTTCATCATAAAAATTATTTTTGGAACATGAACGTATTTGGGCATACCTCCCGCAAAAATCTCCTGGATTGACATTTTCAAAACTTAACAGGTCTGATCCAAATATATAGCATACTAGCAGGTTAGCCCGCCACTGGCGTGGTTGGTCAGAAACATGACATTTTGTAAATTATTTTTAAAAATATTTTAATTGAATTTTTTGTTTTTCAATGAGTTAATTTACGGTACATCGGGCAGAAAAACTGACCCGATGAAAAACTTCCCTGTTCCTAAGAACGACAGACATAAGAATCACACAACACGCAATTTTTGTTTTCCAATGAGTTATTTCTGCCTTTTTATGTTTACCCATACCATGTATGGTAAACATAGTGTCGTTGTCCGGATTGACCACTCGTCGTTCGTCCGTCCGTCCGTCCGTCTGTCCGTCCGTGTTTACTAATGACTACTTATGTGGCTAAGATTGTGTAAAATGGATATTTATGTGCATAACTTCCGTTGCGTGGCTAGCCACGTAACAGCTTTCAGATGGACGTTCTAAAATGATCTATTTGGCCTAATCAGCTTATTTAATTTTGTAGTCACTCAAAATTTGGGGGAAAAAAGTCCATCGATTTAGACATCCATGACCCGTCAATAGGAGATGTCGGACACTGACAAGACATTTATGTGGCTAGCCACCCAATCACGGACCTGTCAGTTTCTCCTATTCCACTGTCCCAGTTGCTGTGAGCAAGTTTTTGAGTTTTAATCAGCTTTACGTGTAATGCGATAACTCAAACATTTTCTACCTTATCAAAACCAAATTTTGTATATGGGGTTTTCAGCCCAAAATACAGATCGAGTTCGAATATGGGTTTGATCCGACTTTTTTTTACAGAGTTATGGCCCTTTTTTGACTTAGAATTCATGAATTCTGCCATAACTCAAACATTTTTTATCTGATTGTAACCAAATTTGGTATGTGAGTTTCTCGGCCCAAAATACAGACCGAGTTCGAATATGGGTTTGATCGGATGTTTTTTAATGGAGTTATGGTCCTTTGACATATAGTTCACACATACTTCGATAAAGCAACCATTTTTCATCTGATAGGAGCCAAATTTGGTATATGAGTTTCTCAACTCAAAATACAGAACGAGTTTGAATATGGGTTAGATCCAATTTGTTATACCAGAGATATGGCCCTTTTTCAACTAAGAATTATCCAATTATAACCCAAGTAACTTACAATTAATGAATACCTCAGCCTCACAGCTTCTCTGTGAGAGAGATAAAAAGACATGGTTTATTGAGAGTTATTTATAGCCCTCATATGTTCCCTCTGTATAAGAGACACAAATTAGTGAATTATTGGATAAATTGATTTAGCTATCTTATTAACCACAACTTAATGTGAATTTATTTAACTAGACCAATGGAGCTCTCTAAGTCCTTGGATGATGGGACTACATTGGATCAAACAGGGCAGAGATAGGTGATTTAACCCCTTTTACCCATTCCATGTCTTTTAACCTTTTCCATTAAATAAATAATTATATTATTTTGATATCTCACATGGCAATTTGCAACAACATGAATAGAACTGCTTATACTATGATAGTGGTGACAGGCTCTAGAGTTTAGACGTTATATTAACCCTTCTATATTGACTCATACATTCCAATAATTTGTGTTATTACTGGTTATTATGTACATTTGCCATATACTACTTCATATCATAACAGTATACTCTATAATTCAACATTAAAAGATTATGATTCTGATTATAACAATTTACTATCGCCAAGGGATGGGTTAAACATCTGCCGATCGTGATCGGCCTCTCGTTTTTAATCAAGAGAAATTATGATACCCGTCCCTAAAAGAGGTATGATTTTTTATGTTTACCCATACCATAGTATGGTAAACATAGTGTCGTTGTCCGGATTGACCATTCGTCGTTAGTCTGTCCATCTGTCTGTCTGTAGACACTTTACGCATGGTGCGATATTATAAAGGGTGATTTCACGGGAAGTGTAGCATGAAGGAATTGGACACATATCTCCCTTAAATTCATGTTCAGTGTATGACCAACCTACCATTCATTTTTTATCACATAAAGGTATATTTATGTGACCGGCACAGCAAATTTCAGCTGAATATGACTATTTTTTACAATTTTATGACCAGAAATGTGCATTTTTTTGCCATTTTCTCTGTGCCAAACAGGAAATGGTCTCAATAATAAGGTGATTATAAGAAAATATATATAGTACAAAGGAAACAAGTTTCATACAGTAATTATAATCTAAGAAATTCTGTTCTTATTAGTGAAAATTTCATGTAAAAATGTCAAAAATATGTAATTTTATGTCAATTTTTGTTATTTTGGAGACATTCCGTTAAAAAAATAAAAAAAACACCAAAATCAAATCAACTACAGCCAGTATTGAAGAAAACACCATTAAATATGTCACATATGGTGTATTTTCAACAATAAGGATATGATATCTAATATAGATGTGCTATTATTTCTGTGATTAAAAATTAGTGATTTTTTTTAGTTCTTTAATAGTGATGACAAAAATTCCGTTAAAAAATGTCCTTTCCTGAACATGGCTTTTTCTGAAATTCTCTCATTACCAGCCACCTTAACAAGGAAAGTAAATTTTAATAATGGCATTAGATGGCATGACAGACATAACTGTCAGAAAGTTTAGTATGTAACACACTAGTAATGTAAAAAAAATTGATTTATCATTGTTTAAAAAAATGTCCTTTCCTGAACGATTTTTGACAATATGCATTGAGGTCATATATCGGAGGAAAAACACCTGTAATCACCAGTGCAATATATATCACTTGGGAACACATATCAAATTTCTCAAAAACCTTTGAAGTATTTTTAGCTCACCTGAGACGAAGTCTCCGGTGGAGCTATAGTCATCACTCCTCGTCCGTCGTCCGTCCGTCCGTCCGTCTGTCCGTCTGTCCGTCTGTCCGTCAACTTTTTTTAAAAACATCTTCTCCTCTGAAACCATCATACCAAATTGGTTCATATTTGGTGTGGATGTTCCCTAGGTGACTCTCATTCAGATTTGTTCAAATGAGGTCACTGGGTAAAATAGTTGCGAAACCAGGGCCATAATTCTATTCCTCCACAGTAATTCTTACAACAACTTCTTGTCCATAACCATTGTGCCGATTTAGCTAATATTTGGTATGGAGGGTCCTTGGGTGACTGGTGTTCAGATTTGTTCAAATGAGGTCACCCGGTCAATTAGTTGAGAAACCAGGGCCATAACTCATAGTAATTCTTACAATGACTTCTTCTACAAAAATATTGGGCCGAATTAGCTTATATTTGGTACCGAGGGACCTTGGGTGACTGGGAATCAGATTTGTTCAAATTGGGTCACTGGGTCAATTAGGGGCAGAGCCAGGGACATAACTCTAAAAACCAAAAAATAAAATTTTTGCATTTTGATCATATTTGGGGTGGATGTTCCCTAGGTGACTGTCATTAATATTTGTTCAAATGAGGTCACTGTGTCAAACAGTTGCGAAACCAGGGCCATAACTATATTCCTCCTTGGTAATTCTTATAACGACTTCTTGTCAATAACCATTAAGCCGATTTAGTTTATATTTGGTATGTGGGGTCATTGAATGACTGGGGTTCAGATTTGTTCAAATGGGGTCACTGGGTCAAATAGTGGTGGAGCCAGGGCCATAATTCCCCAAAAAATAATAAAAAATTCAGGAACTCCTTGATCAATTTAACATACTAACAAAAAATATCACCCCCCACATGACCCAGAACCCCACCCCAACCAACAGCATTCCACCCTATCTCATATCCTAACTCACAGGTAAATAAAGTATATTTATTTAAATTCCCATTACAAGGCAACTCTCCTATGAACTGATAGACATGACACATGGCAGCCTTAGACAGAGTCCCCAGGGAGTGTATTCATGTCATCCATAATTTAAATGAGATTAATGGTGTTATCAATGAAGCACCCTTGTTGTTTATATTATCACTCAGTGGTCATTAAAATCAGATTAATTTCATTTTCTCAAAGAGTGCCTTTTATTTGAGGTTCCCAGAGGGTGAATTTAGTGACACTATCCTACACAGCAGGCTAGCATAACCAAATACACCCTCTGAGAACCTTATTCCGCTTAGGCCTCATCTTATGGGAAGTATCTAGAGTCTCAAGATCTCATTCTGCTTAGGCCTCATCTTCTGGGAAGTATCTATAGTATCAAATTTACATTGTTGTTAGTTAAATTTCCCTTCTAGGAAGTTTCTGTATCCCTTAATTTGCAGAAGATAAAATTCATGATTGAGGTGCCCAATGGGTGAACATCACCAATTTCAACTGGGGAACTTCAATCTTATTCTAGGTCTTCCATAGCAGTTGAGGACTTTATCAGAATGAGGTCCCCAGAGGGTGAATTTAGCGTCACTAAATTCACCCTCTGGGGACCTCACTCTGCAAATGACAGACACACTATCACACTATTTCAAGGCTTGTTGTATAATACATTGTGTTGCTTGAGGCCAGGCATACACAATGTAGGAACAGACACGCTTTTTGTGATGCTATCCGGCACAGCAGGCTAGCATCACCAAATTCACCCTCTGACGACCTCATTCTGCTTAGGCCTCATCTTCTGGGAAGTATCTATAGTATCAAATTTACATTGTTGTTAGTTAAATTTCCCTTCTAGGAAGTTTCTATATCCCCTAATTTGCAGAAGATAAAATGGGGAACTTAATTTTTATCCTTATCAGATTTGTGAAAATGGGATCACAAAGTCAAATAAGGGCAGAGCAAGAGACTTAACTATTTCACTACATAGTAATTCTTAAAATATGTTTGCAAGAACTAGTTGGCTTATATAGAATGGAATGTTCTTCCTTGACTGCAATTCAGATTTTTTTAATGGGGTCACCTGGTCAAATAGGGGCCAAGCGAAGGACAGTTTCCCTCTTAATATGCTTCCTTCACAAGGACCATCAGGTCTATTTGACTGATATTTATGATATGTATGAAGGGTTCTTTGGTGTCTGGGATTCAAATTTATTCAGATGGGGTCACCAGGTTAAAAGGGTGGGTCCAGGGACATAACTATATGTCTCTATAGTAATTCTTAAAATGTCTTCTCAAGGGATTTTGGACTATTTAGCTTACATATAGTATGGAGGAATCAGGAAGATCCTTTAGTGACTGAGATACAGATTTGTTAAAATGCGGTCAACCTGTCAAGAAATGGCAGTCTATGGGGAGTTAACACTTTTGTGTCCAATAAAATCATAGAAATACCAAATTCATTAAAACATCTACCTTGGAACCACCTGACTGATTGGTCTGACATACATGTATTGTGTTTTGGGTCCATGGATAATTGGGCTTCAAACATGTTTAAATGGTTTTAGAAAAAGGCGCTTGTGAGATTGGAAATTTCCAACAATAGAGAAAGTTTGAGGTGTCGGTTGTGAAATTCAAACCTAAGACTTGGGAGTCTGGATCCCGGTCGGGAGGGGACTTGTTGAGCTGGAGGAGGGGGGTGATCAGTAGTGTACAGTTGGCAATTTCAAGGTGGTTTTTTACCAAGCTACATACTTGAAGTCTCTCTAGCCACATATCCTGTTTAAATCTACTTCTTTTAAAGTGATTATGAAAAGTGCTCACTGTTTTGGTCTCCAGAGTCCCAGTCTTATCAGTCTTTGCAGTCTGGTGAGCGACCCCACAGTCATTGACTGTCTTGTTTATAATTCTGTGGATTTTTAATTTGTAGAAGGCACACAAAAGTAGTGTTTTTGGGTTGTTTTTACCACTTTATTCAAATTTGTCATAAGTAACAGCAAGGCTTTTGACAAAATATGATCACTTCCAAACACTGAAAGTGGAATAACTTTGGAACCGAATAAAATTTATCAATTCTGTAAAAACTGTTATATTTTAGAAGCTCTCCTCGGCAGCTTGAGACATATTGTGGTAAATGAGATCTCATCTGAAATTTTCAGTTGAATTCCATGTTTACTGCTGCTGTTTTTTCATCTTTAATTTAAAGATGTTATAGTGATGCCATATCTATGGTATGATGTAACTTTTTAAACAATGGTTCCCATGCTATAAATTTTGTGGAGATGTGTTCCCTGTATTCCAGCTACAAAATAAAAACAAAACGAAAGTGATTGAAGAAACTTAATTTTTGAGTGCATTTGGCACTTTCCGTGCTACACTTCCCGTGAAGTCACCCATAACTGAAATATTTTCTATCTGATCGGAACCAAATTTTGTATATGAATTTCTCAGCACCAAATACAGATCGAGTTCGAATATGGGTTTGATCCGAGTTTTTTTTTATGGAGTTATGGCCCTTTTTCAACTTAGAATTCATGTATGCTGCCATAACTCAAAAAAATATTATCTGACTGTAACCAAATTTGGTGTGTGAGTTGCTCAGTCCAAAATACATATCGAGTTCGAATATGGGTTTGATCCGATATTTTTTTTATGGAGTTATGGCCCTTTGACATAGAATTAATGAATTCTTCGTTAAATCAACAATTTTTCAACTGATAGGAACCAAATTTTGTATGTGAGTTTCTCAAATCAAAATACAGATCGAGTTCGAATATGGGTTAGATCTGATTTGTTATACCAGAGTTATGGCCCTTTTTCAACTAAGAACAGATTTGAGTTTTTGATAACCCAGGAAGATTACAATTAACTACCAGTAATGCAAGCTTAACTGCATAGATAGTGTTCTGAGAGACTGCAGAACTGATGTCTTATTGAAATATTAGTTATTTTTATCCACTGTATATAGGACATAGCTCTATGATAGTGGTGAAGCTGTACCCATTCATGATTCAATGGACTGTCCCATTCAGTTCTAAAGTTTTAATTGGAATACTCTATTATTCATTTGAAGGGATGTTCTCATTTTAAATTTCAATTAATCATTCTTTTGTTATCTCCAGGTTTCTCCTCATTCACTTGCATGGATTTCTATAGTTAAAGATTAACACATCTCAACATTCCTGATACTTTCATCTGATACCATGTCTCATTTTATATTGGTTTATTTTGACACACTCTTTGCCCCTATTGATTGATTAATTTATTTTGGTTTTTATGTGTACCAATACCATATTGTGATGTCCGGATTGACCACTTGTTTTCATTTAGATATTGATGATTATGATACAAGTTGATTAAAAAGGTTCCCAATGTGTCCCTTTTTAGCTCAACTTACTTTTGTAAGTTTGAGCTATTGCCATGGTTTGGCGTCCATCGTCCGTGTGTCCGTCAACAATTTTCTTTGGCGCGGGCTACAGGTCATACCTTTGGTCTGATCTTTATGAATTGACATGTAAATGGGAACGAGTCATTTTGGGGTCATTCGGCCAAAAAACATGGCCGCTGGCAGCCATCTTGGATTTCAAGATTCAATCCATTGGCGCGGGCTACAGGTCGTACTGTTCGTCTGATCATCGTGAAATTTGTCATTGATGTTAATAATGACATGTAGATGGGAACGAGTGATTTTGGGGTCGTTCGGCCAAAAAACATGGCTGCCAGCAGCCATCTTGGATTTTACTCTTTGCATGACTAAATCCTTTGGCGCAGGCTACAGGTCGTTGCGTTGGTCGGAAGTTTATGAAATTTGTCATGGATGTTAACACTGACATGTAGATGGGAACGAGTGATTTTGGAGTCGTTCGGCCAAAAAACATGGCCGCCAGCAGCCATCTTGGATTTTACTCTTTGCATGACTAAATCCTTTGGCGCGGGCTACAGGTTGTACCTTTGGTCTAATCTTTATGAAATTTGTCATGAATGTTGACATTGACATGTAGATGGGAACAAATCATTGTGGGGTCATTCGGCCAAAAAACATGGCTGCTGGCGGCCATCTTAGATTTCAAAATTCAATCCATTGGCGCGGGCTACAGGTCGTACTGTTCGTCTGATCATCATGAAATTTGTCATGGATGTTAATAATGACATGTAGATGGGAACGAGTGATTGTGGGGTCGTTCGGCCAAAAAACATGGCTGCCAGCCGCCATCTTGGATTTTACTCTTTGCATGACTAAATCATTTGGCGCGGGCTACAGGTCGTTGCGTTGGTCGGAAGTTTATGAAATTTGTCATGGATGTTAACACTGACATGTAGATGGGAACGAGTAATTTTGGAGTCGTTCGCCCAAAAAACATGGCCGCCAGCAGCCATCTTGGATTTTACTCTTTGCATGACTAAATCCTTTTGCACGGGCTACAGGTTGTACCTTGGCCTAATCTTTATGAAATTTGTCATTAATGTTGACATTGACATGTAAATGGGAATGAGTCATTTTGGGGTCATTCGGCCAAAATACATGGCCGCTGGCAGCCATCTTGGATTTCAAGATTCAATCCATTGGCGCGGGCTACAGGTCGTACTGTTCGTCTGATCATCATGAAATTTGTCATGGATGTTAATAATGACATGTAGATGGGAACGAGTGATTTTGGGGTCGTTCGGCCAAAAAACATGGCCGCCAGCAGCTATCTTGGATTTTACTCTTTGCATGACTAAATCCTTTGGTGCGAGCTACAGGTCGTAGCTTTGGTCTAATCTTTATGAAATTTGTCATGGATGATAACAATGACATGTAGATGGGAACGAGTCGTTTTGGGGTCATTCTGTCCAAAAACATGGCCACCAGCAGCCATCTTGGATTTTACTCTTTGCATGACTATTAAATCCTTTCGCGCTGGCCATTTTGGATTTCAAAATTCAATCCATTGGCGCAGTCTACAGGTCGTACTGTTCGTCTGATCATCATGAAGTTTGTAGGTCGTAGCTTTGGTCAGATCTTCATAAAATTTGTCATGGATGTTAACAATGACACGTAGATGGGAACGAGTCCTTTTGGGGTCAATTGGCCAAAAAACAAGGCCGCCAGCAGCCATCTTGTATTTTACTCTTTGCATCACTCTTTGGCGCAGGTTAGACATTTCAATTAGCACCTTTCCTATTCCTCCATTTACTGTCAACCATTAAATTATTCCCCTACCTAAGTTGAGCTACAGTGTCATTGACACTTTCATTTTAAATAATTAAAAATAATTATTTTTTTAAGTTTGAAAATTTGAAAAACTAACACCATTATAACTCTGCCAATGGGTACCCCGAATCACCACACCAAATTTGTTTAAATCGGTCCAAAATCTTGTGTTATGTACTGGTAAATCTGTTTGGAGCAACATTAAATCCAATTCACCATAGTATGGTACACATATTGTGATGTCCGGATAAAAACTAACACCATTATAACTCTGCCAAGGGTACCCCGAATCACCACACCAAATTTGTTTAAATCGGTCCAAAATCTTGTTATGTACCTGTAAATCTGTTTGGAGCAACATTAAATCCAATTCACCAATTTTATGCCATGCCTTTGGACTACTTAGCTATTGATAAGGCTATATCATTTTCTGATGTCCCTTATGCCAATGTGCAAATAATCTGATAAAGAATGGTATCTAATTTAAAATAAAGATTCAACAATAAACATCACATGATATTAGCAGTAGACTTGGACTCTCTTAACCCAAGTATTCCATGTTCAGGTCACACTTTTCACATTTAACCCAAGGCTGTGGTGGTTTAGCATTACATATCTTGTACCAGTGCATTCTCCTATATAAATGCCAGTGACCCATACATTCCAATATTTGTGTTGTGTACATTTGTCTATAATAGTACATACAGTATACTCATATAATTCAACACCAAAACTCTCATTTATGATTCCGATCATAGTAAATTTTTATCGCCAAGGGATGGGTTAACATCTGCCGATCGTGATCGGCCTCTCGTTTTAACCTGCCCGTGGCCATTGAGCAGCCCCTGACAGAGGTTGTTCTATAAAGGACACATATATTTATATATTTATATATTTATATACGGAAGTCTCAAAATATATAGGAGACTAGCAGGTTAGTCCGCCACTGGCGTGGTTGTTCAGAAACATGACATTTAAAAAATTATTTTGTTTGTATTTAATTTTGTTCCTATGAACGACAGCACAACACACATTTTTTGTTTTTCATGAATTAATTCATGGTACCCGTCCCTCAAAGACTGACCCGATGAAAAATTCCCCTGTTCCTAGGACATATATGACACAACAACCCATTCTGCCTTTTTAATCGAGATAATTGCATTCCGCATTTCGTTTTGCATCCGTATTTTACGCATGGGTAGCCGTTGTGACAACTTTTAATTTGAAAATACATCCAAATTTTGCATCCATCATTGCATGATTCAGAAATAGTTAACATAGACCGTTGGAAGCACAGTTTGATTCAATGGTTGTTCCCAGAATCAAATTTTTCATTTCTAAAAAAGCCACCAGGACATGTGACCTAGCTGCCTTATTAGCTCAACTTACTTGTAAGTTTGAGCTATTGCCATGGTTTGGCGTCCGTCGTCCGTGTGTCCGTGTGTCCGTGTGTGCGTGTGTCCGTGTGTCCGTGTGTCCGTGTGTCCGTCAACAATTTCCTTTGGCGCGGGCTACAGGTCGTACCTTTGGTCTGATCTTTATGAAATTTTGCATGAATGTTGACATTGACATGTAGATGGGAACGAGTCATTTTGGGGTCATTCGGCCAAAAAACATGGCCGCTGGTAGCCATCTTGGATTTCAAAATTCAATCCATTGGCGCGGGCTACAGGTCGTACTGTTCTTTTGATCATCATGAAATTTGTCATGGATGTTAATATTGACATGTAGATGGGAACAAGTCATTTTGGGGTCGTTCGGCCAAAAAACATGGCCATCAGCAGCCATCTTGGATTTTACTCTTTGCATGACTAAATCATTTGGCGCAGGCTACAGGTCGTAGTTTTGATTGGAACTTCATGAAATTTGTCATGGATGTTAACAATGACATGTAGATGGGAACGAGTGATTTTGGGGTTGTTCGGCCAAAAAACATGGCCGCCAGCAGCCATCTTGGATTTTACTCTTTGCATGACTAAATCCTTTGGCGCGGGCTACAGGTCGTACCTTTGGTCTGATCTTTATGAAATTTGTCATGAATGTTGACATTGGCATGTAGATGGGAACGAGTCATTTTGGGGTCATTCGGCCAAAAAACATGGCCACTGGTGGCCATTTTGGATTTCAAAATTCAATCCATTGGCGCGGGCTACAGGTCGTACTGTTCGTCTGATCATTATGAAATTTGTCATGGATGTTAATATTAACATGTAGATGGGAACGAGTGATTTTGGGGTCGTTCGACCAAAAAACATGGCCGCTGGCAGCCATCATGGATTTTACTCTTTGCATGACTAAATCCTTTGGCGCGGGCTACAGGTCGTACCTTTGGTCTGACCTTTATTAAATTTGTCATGAATATTGATATTGACATGTATATGGGAACGAGTCATTTTGGGGTCATACGGCCAAAAAACATGGCCGCTGGCAGCCATCTTGGATTTTACTCTTTGCATGACTAAATCCTTTGCCGCAGGCTACAGGTCGTAGTTTTGATCAGAACTTCATGAAATTTGTCATGGATGTTAACAATGACATGTCGATGGGAACGAGTGATTTTGGGGTTGTTCGGCCAAAAAACATGGCCGCCAGCAGCCATCATGGATTTTACTCTTTGCATGACTAAATCCTTTGGCGCGGGCTACATGTCGTACCTATGGTCTGATCTTTATGAATTTTGTCATGAATGTTGACATTGACATGTAGATGGGAACGAGTGATTTTGGGGTCATTCGGCCAAAAAACATGGCCGCTGGTGGCCATTTTGGATTTCAAAATTCAATCCATTGGCGCGGGCTACAGGTCGTGTTGTTCGTCTGATCATCATGAAATTTGTCATGGATGTTAATATTGACATGTAGATGGGAACGAGTGATTTTGGGGTCGTTCGGCCAAAAAACATGGCCGCTGGCAGCCATCATGGATTTTACTCTTTGCATGACTAAATCCTTTGGCGCGGGCTACAGGTCGTACCTTTGGTCTGACCATTATTAAATTTGTCACGAATATTGATATTGACATGTAGATGGGAACGAGTCATTTTGGGGTCATACGGCCAAAAAACATGGCCGCTGGCAGCCATCTTGGATTTTACTCTTTGCATGACTAAATCCTTTGGCGCAGGCTACAGGTCGTAGTTTTGATCAGAACTTCATGAAATTTGTCATGGATGTTAACAATGACATGTAGATGGGAACGAGTGATTTTGGGGTTGTTCGGCCAAAAAACATGGCCGCCAGCATCCATCATGGATTTTACTCTTTGCATGACTAAATCCTTTGGCGCGGGCTACAGGTCGTACCTATGGTCTGATCTTTATGAATTTTGTCATGAATGTTGACATTGACATGTAGATGGGAACGAGTGATTTTGGGGTCATTCGGCCAAAAAACATGGCCGCTGGTGGCCATTTTGGATTTCAAAATTCAATCCATTGGCGCGGGCTACAGGTCGTGCTGTTCGTCTGATCATCATGAAATTTGTCATGGATGTTAATATTGACATGTAGATGGGAACGAGTGATTTTGGGGTCGTTCAGCCAAAAAACATGTCCGCCAGCAGCCATCTTGGATTTTACTCTTTGCATGACTAAATTCTTTGGCGCGGGCTACAGGTTGTAGCTTTGGTCAGAACTTCATGAAATTTGTCATGGATGTTAACAATGAAATGTAGATGGGAACGAGTGATTTTGGGGTTGTTCGGCCAAAAAAAATGGCCGCCAGCAGCCATCATGGATTTTACTCTTTGCATGACTAAATCCTTTGGCGCGGGCTACAGGTCGTACCTATGGTCTGATCTTTATGAATTTTGTCATGACTGTTGACATTGACATGTAGATGGGAACGAGTCATTTTGGGGTCATTCGGCCAAAAAACATGGCCGCTGGTGGCCATTTTGGATTTCAAAATTCAATCCATTGGCGCGGGCTACAGGTCGTGCTGTTCGTCTGATCATCATGAAATTTGTCATGGATGTTAATATTGACATGTAGATGGGAAACGAGTGATTTTGGGGTCGTTCAGCCAAAAAACATGGCCGCCAGCAGCCATCTTGGATTTTACTCTTTGCATGACTAAATCCTTTGGCGCGGGCTACAGGTTGTAGCTTTGGTCAGAACTTCATGAAATTTGTCATGGATGTTAACAATGACATGTAGATGGGAACGAGTGATTTTGGGGTCGTTCGGCCAAAAAACATGGCAGCCAACTTGGATTTTACTCTTTGCATGACTAAATCCTTTGGCGCAGGTTACAGGTCGTACCTTTGGTCTGACCTTTATGAAATTTGTCATGAATATTGATATTGACATGTATATGGGAACGAGTCATTTTGTGGTCATACGGCCAAAAAACATGGCCGCTGGCAGCCATCTTGGATTTCAAAATTCAATCCATTGGCACGGGCTACAGGTCGTACTGTTTGTCTGATCATGATATTTATCATGGATGTTAATATTAACATGTAGATGGGAACGAGTCATTTTGGGGTCGTTTGGCTAAAAAACATGTCCGCCAGCAGCCATATTGGATTTTACTCTTTGCATGAATAAATCCTTTGGTGCGGGCTACAGGTCGTAGCTTTGGTCGGAACTTCATGAAATTTGTCATGTATGTTAACAATGACATGTAGATGGGAAACGAGTCATTTTGGGGTCGTTCAGCCGAAAAACATGGCCGCCAGCAGCCATCTTGGATTTTACTCTTTGCATGACTAAATCCATTGGCACAGGCTACAGGTCATACCTTTGATCAGATCATTATGAGATTTGTAAAGGCTGTAGATGGGAACAAGTCATTTTGGGGTAATTCGGAGAAAAAAACATGGCTGTCGGTGGCCATTTTAGAATTTACTCTTTGCATCAATAAATCCTTTGGCACACCATAATCACCACATCCCTGATCCGATCATTATGAAACCTGTTATGAATGTTGATATTGACATGTACATCTAGTCTTACTTAGACATTTCAATTAGCACTTTTCCTATTCCTCCATTTACTGTCGACCATTAAATTATTCCCCTACCTAAGTTGAGCTACAGTGTCATTGACACTTTCATATTAAATTTTCATAATTTCAGAAAATACCTGAAGATGAAATAGCACATCTTTTTGAAATGATGAACATAAGAGAAAATGATGAGCTTCCTGTTGCGTTCACCACTTTGAGTGAGAAGGATGTAGCTGAAGAGTGTTTGAAGAAAGCTTGGGATGTAGCATGTTATAATTTACCAGCAAATCATCCTCTCTATCTTAAGGTTTGTAATGCTTTACAGGGCCGGGTATCGCTGTATAACTCTTGGATATAAACAAGAAAAACATGAACATGGGCTAGCATAACCAAATTCATCCTCTGGGGACCTGAATGCTGTATATATTTCAGAACTGATGTTTGTTGTTTAACTCTTTCGCTGCCAAACGCGCATAAATGCGAACTTCGAAGACGCTGCCAATCGCGCATTTTTGCGAATTTGGTATGTAGTCTAATGTATGGGATATAACTCTATTCTTTCCGGCATGTTTGACAGTGTACAATGTATTTTATCTGTAGTACTTCTGTGCGCGAAAAATTTAAAGCGACAATGTCCTCAAGGTCATGCTATTTCTGACGTTATGGGAGTACAGTCAGAGCCGGAATATTGCGTCATTGTTGTTAGCACGTGGTTATCAGTCGAAAATGGCTGCTCGAATCAAAAGACTCAGGACTGAAGAAGTTATTGTTATTACCTCTATACTCTAATGATAAGTTACTTATACCTATTATTTATATGTACCTCTATACTCTAATGATAAGTTACTTATACCTATTATTTATATGGGCAGTAGCCTCTATAGGGGCGCCTGCGGCGCATAAGATACTATGAGTGGCGGGATGGGGTGGTGGGTGGGTAACTAACCTCTATACTCTAATGATCGAGGGGCGCCTGCGGCGCATAAGACACTTATACCTATTATTTATGTGGGCAGTAGCCTCTATAGGGGCGCCTGCGGCGCATAAGATACTATGTGTGGCGGGATGGGGTGGTGGGTGGGTAACTAACCTCTATACTCTAATGATCGAGGGGCGCCTGCGGCGCATAATATACTTATACCTATTATTTATAATACACCTTTACTGGTTTTGAACAACCCTTGTCTATTGTATCGTTTTCCAGTGGTGATAACAGGCAACTAAATTAATTATGCTGGTGAATTGACCATGCGTACGCCCGCGTGACCCATATAATTGCATAAATCATAGTAAAACGCAATTTTCCTGAAATTCAAGATGGCCGTCAAGATCACGTGACTTATAAGGGGCGGAGCAGGGTCATATATCCCCCTGCAGGTATATATACATATGGGTATGGTTATATATATATATCTATATTTGGAATTGTACCTATCAGGGAATATTCAAGCAACAAAAGCACGAACTCAACAAAGTGCGCCATTGTATCCCATTTTGCTACAAATAGGTGACAACTTGCATAAATCCAAGATGGACGCCAAGGTCACGTGACCTATTTTATGTCCAAAGTGGGTTCATATAGGTTACTCCCGTGTACCTTACTGTTGGACATCGTATAATTGGGTTGAAAATTAGAAAACAAACAACACACCCATGCATACCCACACAAACTGTACATATACCGACAAATAGCCACTAATCCAAGATGGCCACCAATGTCACGTGACCTTGGTGGGCGTGTCCACGGCGGCATTCGACAGGGTATACCTATGTCTATATACATGTGAAGTTTCAACTAATTATATTAGAAACTGCTTGAGATATAATGTACTATCCATATATAACTGAAATACATGGATATATGTACAGGATGCGTGGCACTGGGGGGTACGTCTGTGGTGGCGGGTGGCAGCGAAAGAGTTAATACTATAGTTTCCATACCCAGAAGTATATCAGAGCTATAAAGGCTGGTCTCCCAAGGTGGCATATAATTATAATGTAAGGGTTAAGTGTGAGATTTTTAAACATGTGAATGCTAAAATGTTCTGCGTGTTTATTCACTGATCATTTCCCCAGAATAATGGAAAAAAACATGAATAGAATACTATAATTTACAAATAAACATATGAGAAATATAGTGACACAATAGGCTCACTTGAGATCAAGTCTCCGATAGAAGTCACCACTCTTTGTCCACCATCAGTTTGTCTGTTGGTGTTTACAAATGGATTTCATATGTAGCTATGGTTATATGAAATGCAAATTTAAGTTCTTATTCTGTAATGTGGCTAACTAACTTTCAAAATTGCAAAAGAAATTAAAACCTTGAGATCTTCATACATTACGTTTCTCTCAAATGGTGACATAATAAGCAGTTGTACATATAAAAATTAACTTATACTCCTGTATATTAAGCAAAAGATGGTCTCTTGATTGTATCTCATTATGTTTTCATAGGTTGCTGATTTCTGGTCTCTTTTCAACAACATGCAACTTGATAATAAAGAGGAGGCAATACGTATAGCTAAGCATGCATTTGATGGTAAGTTCTTTCTAAATCTTCAGCCATTTTGATGAAATTATTGCATTGTCTTTAATTTGTTTAAATACAGTGGTACATTTAACAAAAGATAGTTAAATTATCATATATATGTATATCATACTAGCGCAAAATACCACAGAGCAGAGCAGAACTTATCTACTCAATTTTGCACAAGTAGCCACCTTCTCATAATATTTGTCTATCTCATCCAAAATGTTTAGGACTTCAAAGCTGTTGCCTTTTTAGCTCAACTTGATGAAGCCAAGCTTGAGCCATTGCCATCAATTTCAACTTGGGTTGGTGACTGCATCCGTCTGTCAACAAATTCCTTTGGTTCACCATACAGGATGTATCCCTCATCCGATCATCACCAAACTTCATGTGGATCTTCGGGGTAACCTTCAAATTTGAATTCATCCATACACCCGGCCTGCAGCCCGTATTTATTGGAGAAATGATTTGAAAATTTACAGGCATGATTAGGCTTACCTCTAGATAGGAGCTATCAAATCCCTCATCTGATTGCCACCGAACTGCATACCGAACTTCATACAGATCTTCAGGGTGAACTTAGATGGGAGCAAACGATATTTTCATGGTCGCCAGTGGCCACCTTGGATTTTACTCTTTTCATGACAAAAATCCTTTGGCACACCCTACATGCCACATCCCTCATCCAAACTTCATACGGTTCTTTGGGGTGACCTCTAGATGGAAGCTGTTTCTTTTTTCACAAATTTTGTTTAAAAACATAGCCACCTGCAGCCATCTTTGATTTCAAATTTGAATCGGCACACCCTGCAGCCAACATTTATTAGCTCAACTTACTTTTGTAAGTTTGAGCTATTGCCATGGTTTGGCGTCCGTCGTCCGTGTGTCCGTCAACAATTTCCTTTGGCGCGGGCTACAGGTCGTACCTTTGGTCTGATCTTTATGAAATTTGTCCTGAATGTTGACATTGACATGTAGATGGGAACGAGTCATTTTGGGGTCATTCGACCAAAAAACATGGCCGCTGGCAGCCATCTTGGATTTCAAGATTCAATCCATTGGCGCGGGCTACAGGTCGTACTGTTCGTCTGATCATCATGAAATTTGTCATTGATGTTAATAATGACATGTAGATGGGAACGAGTGATTTTGGGGTCGTTCGGCCAAAAAACATGGCCGCCAGCAGCCATCTTGGATTTTACTCTTTGCATGACTAAATCCTTTGGCGCGGGCTACAGGTCGTTGCGTTGGTCGGAAGTTTATGAAATTTGTCATGGGTGTTAACACTGACATGTAGATGGGAACGAGTGATTTTGGAGTCGTTCGGCCAAAAAACATGGCCGCCAGCAGCCATCTTGGATTTTACTCTTTGCATGACTAAATCCTTTGGCGCGGGCTACAGGTCGTAGCTTTGATCGGAAGATCATGAAATTTGTCATGGATGTTAACAATGACATGTAGATGGGAACAAGTCATTTTGGGGTCGTTCGGCCGAAAAACATGGCCGCCAGCAGCCATCTTGGATTTTACTCTTTGCATGACTAAATCCTTTGGCACGGGCTACAGGTCGTACCTTGGTCTAATCTTTATGAAATTTGTCATGAATGTTGACATTGACATGTAGATGGGAATGAGTCATTTTGGGGTCATTCGGCCAAAAAACATGGCCGCTGGCAGCCATCTTGGATTTCAAGTTTCAATCCATTGACGCGGGCTACAGGTCGTACTGTTCATCTGATCATCATGAAATTTGTCATGGATGTTAATAATGACATGTAGATGGGAACGAGTGATTTTGGGGTAGTTTGGCCAAAAAACATGGCCGCCAGCAGCTATCTTGGATTTTACTCTTTGCATGACTAAATCCTTTGGTGCGGGCTACAGGTCGTAGCTTTGGTCAGATGGTCATGAAATTTGTCATGGATGATAACAATGACATGTAGATGGGAACGAGTCGTTTTGGGGTCATTCTGTCCAAAAACATGGCCACCAGCAGCCATCTTGGATTTTACTCTTGACTAAATCCTTTCGCGCGGGCCATTTTGGATTTCAAAATTCAATCCATTGGCGCGGTCTACAGGTCGTACTGTTCGTCTGATCATCATGAAGTTTGTAGGTCGTAGCTTTGGTCAGATCTTCATAAAATTTGTCATGGATGTTAACAATGACACGTAGATGGGAACGAGTCCTTTTGGTTACACTGGTGTAAATAAGGTTCCGAGCGACATCTAGCGGATGCGGGAGGAATATATAGGAGAGAATAAAATAGACACTGGGCCCTGATTGGTCAATAGCCTTGTGTGCTTTTCACATAAAAAAATCATCACACCTCTTCCCTATGATTTCCCATAGGTAAAATAACAATTGGCACAGGAATTAACCCTTTGTAGTGAAGTTTGAATTTTTTGGTGTGGTCTAAAATATGACTGTATTTTTTTATGCGGTTCTGACACTAGTTACGAAAACATAAGATTTAAAGGCGAATTCCCTGCTAGACAGACATGATTTTATTGTGTAAAAAGTTTCCCAAAATGTCAATTTTTCAGATTTAAAGAAAATTTTGGACCCAACATTTATATTGCCAACACTATACGCTAAAACGTTAGCACTGAGGCCTATGGAAAACATTTACACCAGTGTAACCTAAAGGGAAAATATAGCTTTTTATCATTTTTGATTTGTGGGAGTCACTTTAAAGCATTTTAATGCATTTTACAGAGCCTGGTCTTTCAGTCCAATGAATATCTCATGCTTGGTGTGGCTATTCTTGCTGCTGATGTCTTCTTTCACTATTTTAAACATCAGCCAAAACAATAGTAAGATTTTTCATAAAAAATGCCAATTTTTCAAGGTATTTTCAAAAAATTTCAAGGTGGTAATAGTCACATGATAATGCAAATGACCCATAACATGAGCATGTCAACGACACATATATCAATTGTTATAAGAACCTAATCTAACAAGTATTTTTGATTTTATAGCCAGTGATATACAGATATATATCATAAAAGTGTGTCATTTCCACTGGTGGGTATGGTCATTTGAAGGTTAATAGCACTAAAACTTGGACACATTTAAGAAAATGCTTCAGCAATTCAAAGAGAGCATATCTTTATTCAACTAATTCAATATACACCCACATCCAGTTATCTTGGATCACCCTTGCAGACCTGAAAATGTCATATTTTATTCTTCAATGTGCTGATAAAGTCATGCGCTTGATGCTCAGCTGATCAGATCTGGACTCAATGACCTCACATCACCAGAAGTTCTCTCATGGAAAGAATATTGTACAGTCTTCCATAGCTGATCCAAGTTTGCAACACCAGACCCCTAAAACTGAGTGAAAATTGGGCCTGAACATGACTGGTGGTGGAAAATTGTGCTTTTTTGATGAATAATTTGTTAAAGGGGGTGGGGTTAAATTGTGTGTGATAAATAAAGAACCACAGAAGTGATATTGTTTTTGAACACATTTTTTCCATTGACGGGCAATTCTGAAGAAATGTAGGGAGTTACAATTATTCCGCGAAAAAGCGGGCTATCGCTTTAGGTTACACTGGTGTAAATAAGGTTCCGAGCGACATCTAGCGGATGCGGGAGGAATATATAGGAGAGAATAAAATAGACACTGGGCCCTGATTGGTCAATAGCCTTGTGTGCTTTTCACATAAAAAAATCATCACACCTCTTCCCTATGATTTCCCATAGGTAAAATAACAATTGGCACAGGAATTAACCCTTTGTATTGAAGTTTGAATTTTTTGGTGTGGTCTAAAATATGACTGTATTTTTTTATGCGGTTCTGACACTAGTTACGAAAACATAAGATTTAAAGGCGAATTCCCTGCTAGACAGACATGATTTTTTTGTGTAAAAAGTTTCCCAAAATGTCAATTTTTCAGATTTAAAGAAAATTTTGGACCCAACATTTATATTGCCAACACTATACGCTAAAACGTTAGCACTGAGGCCTATGGAAAACATTTACACCAGTGTAACCTAAAGGGAAAATATAGCTTTTTATCATTTTTGATTCGTGGGAGTCACTTTAAAGCATTTTAATGCATTTTACAGAGCCTGGTCTTTCAGTCCAATGAATATCTCATGCTTGGTGTGGCTATTCTTGCTGCTGATGTCTTCTTTCACTAACATCAGCCAAAAAAATAGTAAGATTTTTCATAAAAAATGCCAATTTTTCAAGGTATTTTCAAAAAATTTCAAGGTGGTAATAGTCACATGATAATGCAAATGACCCATAACATGAGCATGTCAACGACACATATATCAATTGTTATAAGAACCTAATCTAACAAGTATTTTTGATTTTATAGCCAGTGATATACAGATATATATCATAAAAGTGTGTCATTTCCACTGGTGGGTATGGTCATTTGAAGGTTAATAGCACTAAAACTTGGACACATTTAAGAAAATGCTTCAGCAATTCAAAGAGAGCATATCTTTATTCAACTAATTCAATATACACCCACATCCAGTTATCTTGGATCACCCTTGCAGACCTGAAAATGTCATATTTTATTCTTCAATGTGCTGATAAAGTCATGCGCTTGATGCTCAGCTGATCAGATCTGGACTCAATGACCTCACATCACCAGAAGTTCTCTCATGGAAAGAATATTGTACAGTCTTCCATAGCTGATCCAAGTTTGCAACACCAGACCCCTAAAACTGAGTGAAAATTGGGCCTGAACATGACTGGTGGTGGAAAATTGTGCTTTTTTGATGAATAATTTGTTAAAGGGGGTGGGGTTAAATTGTGTGTGATAAATAAAGAACCACAGAAGTGATATTGTTTTTGAACACATTTTTTCCATTGACGGGCAATTCTGAAGAAATGTAGGGAGTTACAATTATTCCGCGAAAAAGCGGGCTATCGCTTTAGGTTACACTGGTGTAAATAAGGTTCCGAGCGACATCTAGCGGATGCGGGAGGAATATATAGGAGAGAATAAAATAGACACTGGGCCCTGATTGGTCAATAGCCTTGTGTGCTTTTCACATACAAAAATCATCACACCTCTTCCCTATGATTTCCCATAGGTAAAATAACAATTGGCACAGGAATTAACCCTTTGTATTGAAGTTTGAATTTTTTGGTGTGGTCTAAAATATGACTGTATTTTTTTATGCGGTTCTGACACTAGTTACGAAAACATAAGATTTAAAGGCGAATTCCCTGCTAGACAGACATGATTTTTTTGTGTAAAAAGTTTCCCAAAATGTCAATTTTTCAGATTTAAAGAAAATTTTGGACCCAACATTTATATTGCCAACACTATACGCTAAAACGTTAGCACTGAGGCCTATGGAAAACATTTACACCAGTGTAACCTAAAGGGAAAATATAGCTTTTTATCATTTTTGATTCGTGGGAGTCACTTTAAAGCATTTTAATGCATTTTACAGAGCCTGGTCTTTCAGTCCAATGAATATCTCATGCTTGGTGTGGCTATTCTTGCTGCTGATGTCTTCTTTCACTAACATCAGCCAAAAAAATAGTAAGATTTTTCATAAAAAATGCCAATTTTTCAAGGTATTTTCAAAATTTTTCAAGGTGGTAATAGTCACATGATAATGCAAATGACCCATAACATGAGCATGTCAACGACACATATATCAATTGTTATAAGAACCTAATCTAACAAGTATTTTTGATTTTATAGCCAGTGATATACAGATATATATCATAAAAGTGTGTCATTTCCACTGGTGGGTATGGTCATTTGAAGGTTAATAGCACTAAAACTTGGACACATTTAAGAAAATGCTTCAGCAATTCAAAGAGAGCATATCTTTATTCAACTAATTCAATATACACCCACATCCAGTTATCTTGGATCACCCTTGCAGACCTGAAAATGTCATATTTTATTCTTCAATGTGCTGATAAAGTCATGCGCTTGATGCTCAGCTGATCAGATCTGGACTCAATGACCTCACATCACCAGAAGTTCTCTCATGGAAAGAATATTGTACAGTCTTCCATAGCTGATCCAAGTTTGCAACACCAGACCCCTAAAACTGAGTGAAAATTGGGCCTGAACATGACTGGTGGTGGAAAATTGTGCTTTTTTGATGAATAATTTGTTAAAGGGGGTGGGGTTAAATTGTGTGTGATAAATAAAGAACCACAGAAGTGATATTGTTTTTGAACACATTTTTTCCATTGACGGGCAATTCTGAAGAAATGTAGGGAGTTACAATTATTCCGCGAAAAAGCGGGCTATCGCTTTAGGTTACACTGGTGTAAATAAGGTTCCGAGCGACATCTAGCGGATGCGGGAGGAATATATAGGAGAGAATAAAATAGACACTGGGCCCTGATTGGTCAATAGCCTTGTGTGCTTTTCACATACAAAAATCATCACACCTCTTCCCTATGATTTCCCATAGGTAAAATAACAATTGGCACAGGAATTAACCCTTTGTAGTGAAGTTTGAATTTTTTGGTGTGGTCTAAAATATGACTGTATTTTTTTATGCGGTTCTGACACTAGTTACGAAAACATAAGATTTAAAGGCGAATTCCCTGCTAGACAGACATGATTTTTTTGTGTAAAAAGTTTCCCAAAATGTCAATTTTTCAGATTTAAAGAAAATTTTGGACCCAACATTTATATTGCCAACACTATACGCTAAAACGTTAGCACTGAGGCCTATGGAAAACATTTACACCAGTGTAACCTAAAGGGAAAATATAGCTTTTTATCATTTTTGATTCGTGGGAGTCACTTTAAAGCATTTTAATGCATTTTACAGAGCCTGGTCTTTCAGTCCAATGAATATCTCATGCTTGGTGTGGCTATTCTTGCTGCTGATGTCTTCTTTCACTAACATCAGCCAAAAAAATAGTAAGATTTTTCATAAAAAATGCCAATTTTTCAAGGTATTTTCAAAAATTTTCAAGGTGGTAATAGTCACATGATAATGCAAATGACCCATAACATGAGCATGTCAACGACACATATATCAATTGTTATAAGAACCTAATCTAACAAGTATTTTTGATTTTATAGCCAGTGATATACAGATATATATCATAAAAGTGTGTCATTTCCACTGGTGGGTATGGTCATTTGAAGGTTAATAGCACTAAAACTTGGACACATTTAAGAAAATGCTTCAGCAATTCAAAGAGAGCATATCTTTATTCAACTAATTCAATATACACCCACATCCAGTTATCTTGGATCACCCTTGCAGACCTGAAAATGTCATATTTTATTCTTCAATGTGCTGATAAAGTCATGCGCTTGATGCTCAGCTGATCAGATCTGGACTCAATGACCTCACATCACCAGAAGTTCTCTCATGGAAAGAATATTGTACAGTCTTCCATAGCTGATCCAAGTTTGCAACACCAGACCCCTAAAACTGAGTGAAAATTGGGCCTGAACATGACTGGTGGTGGAAAATTGTGCTTTTTTGATGAATAATTTGTTAAAGGGGGTGGGGTTAAATTGTGTGTGATAAATAAAGAACCACAGAAGTGATATTGTTTTTGAACACATTTTTTCCATTGACGGGCAATTCTGAAGAAATGTAGGGAGTTACAATTATTCCGCGAAAAAGCGGGCTATCGCTTTAGGTTACACTGGTGTAAATAAGGTTCCGAGCGACATCTAGCGGATGCGGGAGGAATATATAGGAGAGAATAAAATAGACACTGGGCCCTGATTGGTCAATAGCCTTGTGTGCTTTTCACATACAAAAATCATCACACCTCTTCCCTATGATTTCCCATAGGTAAAATAACAATTGGCACAGGAATTAACCCTTTGTAGTGAAGTTTGAATTTTTTGGTGTGGTCTAAAATATGACTGTATTTTTTTATGCGGTTCTGACACTAGTTACGAAAACATAAGATTTAAAGGCGAATTCCCTGCTAGACAGACATGATTTTTTTGTGTAAAAAGTTTCCCAAAATGTCAATTTTTCAGATTTAAAGAAAATTTTGGACCCAACATTTATATTGCCAACACTATACGCTAAAACGTTAGCACTGAGGCCTATGGAAAACATTTACACCAGTGTAACCTTTTGGGGTCAATTGGCCAAAAAACATGGCCGCCAGCAGCCATCTTGTATTTTACTCTTTGCATCACTAAATCCTTTGGCGCAGGTTAGACATTTCAATTAGCACCTTTCCTATTCCTCCATTTACTGTCAACCTTAAATTATTCCCCTATCTAAGTTGAGCTACAGTGTCATTGACACTTTCATTGGAGAAATTATTTCATTTTAATACACAATACAATCTGTTTACTGAAACTTTTTGACTTTCCTTCTTCGTTACCATTCTATTGACTGCTCAGCATAAAATTCTTAATGCCTCCCCAATTTGATCTACAGTGGCATTGACACTTTCATTCAAATATGGATCCCAAACAATCACTGCATATTCTAGTTTTTGTCTCAATAAAGTTTTGTAGGCTATGCTTTTGCTTTTTAGCTCACCTGAGACGAAGTCTCCGGTGGAGCTATAGTCATCACTCCTCGTCCGGCGTCCGTCCGTCTGTCCGTCCATCAAGAATCATCTTCTCCTCCAGAACCGTAAGATGGAACAGGTTCATATTTGGTGTGGATGTTCCCTAGGTGAATCTCATTCAGATTTGTTCAAATGAGATCATCAGGTCAATTAGTTGAAAAAGCAGGGCCACAACTCTAATCCTTCATAGTAATTCTTAGAACGACTTCTTTTCCAGAACTATAAGGCCTAATGGGTTCATATTTGGTGTGGATGTTTCCTAGGTGAATCCCATTTAGATTTGTTCAAATGAGGTCACCAGGTGGATTAGTTGAGAAACCAGGGCCATAACTCATAGTAATTCTTACAATGACTTCTTCTCAAGGAATATTGTGCTGATTAAGCTTATATTTGGTACGAAGGGACCTTGGTTGACTGGGGTTCAGATTTGTTCAAATGGGGTCACTGGGTCAAATAGGGGCAGAGCCAGGGACATAACTTTAAAAACAAAAAAATTCATTTTTGCATTTTGACCTTTAATTTTTTTTAGACACATCACAGCCTCATATTTCTTACCTAGATTTTTCTTAGCACGTTCTTCAACTGTATGGATTTTGGTATCAATAATTGTTTATTTAACCCTTTCCACTCTTGTTTTTATATAGAATTCATCCAAGACAGGATTACTCAAACATTTTTCATCTGATCGACACCAAATTTAGTATATGAATTTTTGACACTTATATACAGATCAAGTTAAAATATGGGTTTGATCTGATATATTTTAACAGAGTTATGGCCCTTTATAATTCACACCTCTTTGCTATGCACTATGAATTTTTAAGAGAACACTGAAGCCTGTATTATTGAAAAAGCCAATGTATAAGTGTGGACACCTGATACTCTGGCTGAAGACTGCTTGCTTCAGACCAGTTTACCATCTGTCATTACATGACATGACATTAGTTAAACACCTATTCTACAAGAATAAATAGGAATAGTCCATTGTTCATTTCTTCAAGCCTGGACATAGTGTGTCTGACATTTGCCGAATGAGGTCCCCAGATGGTGAATTTAGTGTTGCTACCCCGTATAGTAGGCTAGCATCACCAAATACACCCTCCAGGACCTAATTCTGCTTAGGCCTCATCTTCTGGGACAAAAAAAATATTTTTTAAACATGTTTGAAAATTTGAAAAAAGTGACACCATTATTATGGTTATGCAGAGTTATGAAACTTTACTCTTTAATGAAATTATGGAAACATTCCACCCTCCCCCTCCCACATGGCCCAGACCCCACCCTGCCATCAACCATCATATTAATACCTCTTCTCACCACAGAAGCATATATATCTGCAAAGACACAGGTCATTAATTTAGATTAGAATAATAGATGTCATCTGGCTAGTTTATGTAAACATATCTGTAGCAATTTAAAAACAAACTCGTGCTCCCAAGGTTAGGTGATGACTGACATTCAATGGTACTGTGAACAGCTTAGATTTCTTCAAGTCTGGAAATAGTGTGTCTGACATTTACAGAGTGAGGTCCCCAGATGGTGAATTTAGGGACCTTGTCAAATTGTAAGCGGTAAATCCGCCGGAGAACGGAGTATTTTTCTCCGCTCTCCGCTAAAAACTCCCGTCTCCGCTTGTGAAATTGCAACGCACATCGGAGTGTTTTCTCCCCTGTAAACTCCGGTGGTCATTACGTCAAAATTTGCAAAAACAGTGAAAAACTCCGCTGCGACGTCAGCGGTAAACTCCGCTGTCATTAGATAAAAACTCCGCTGGGAGAGAGCAGAATCTCCGATGAGCCCAATGCTGAAAGAGGAGCGGTAAACTCCGCTGTCTGGCTGTTTAATATTGCAGAACAAAACTCCGTTCCGACGAGAGTGATGAGGTTCAGAGCTGAAAGGCCACTCTGGTATAAAACTCCGCTAGTTTAAACCTACTGGAGAAACTCTAGGTATAAAATAAAGTCCACAGATTGGCTTATCGTTATATGATATAGTAAAATATAGTAAAACCCAGTCAGGATTCATGGCCTATATATATCTGGGGCAAGTGAATACTATATCACAAGATCAGTTCTCAAAATAATATTATCTGGAATATCATCAAAATGTACAAGCGGACTTAAAAATTTGTAGTGGTGGGTGGTATTTCAATGTGAACTTAACTCATATAAATTCAACATATTGAAACTGCGATTTTTAACATTGTAACGTACTTTGAAATCTTGATAAAAGATCATGAGTAATTGTAATTTTAATGTAAAGTAAGCGATCTGCGTTCCATTGCTTGCGATCGACACGTTGATGAGGCTGAGCTGACTCGCAATAGAGTAGAAGGGCGCTTCGGATTGTCGAAAAGATCGAGAGATCTTCCCCTTCACCCCATGAAGCTGAGCTGAGCAAATCATAACATTATATATACAGCCCCGAATTAATAACCCCAGCCCAATTCAACAGTACACTTCGCAACTGTATGCACGCGGTGTGACGTAGTGAGCTTTCTGTCTCGCGCGCTGTGTGACGACCACGTGCTCAAAGATAAACAAACCGAACATGCATGATCAGTCACCTGCACGGGGACAACGTCATATTTAAGCATAACCTAATAACCTGTAATAACCGTTATTATTTATGAACATTATCAATTATCGAGTCCTTGTTCATGGGAATGGGAGTCTGAAATGCATCTTTCTTCTAGTAGGACTTCGAGAGTTTTCAGGCTCTAAATTGTTGGCGCCTTTGAAGTTTTAACTAATTGTCGTAGAGCCAACTCACTCACGTTTTAGTTGGGATAAAAAAATAGATCCATGCACTGGTGATTTGTAAAGAAATCAAATAGAGAAAAGATATCCTTACCCAAACTAAAACATAATTAGTGATTCAAAAGAATAAAATGTTCAATTTAAGCGAGTCACCGGAACAATTTTTAAGAAAATGACGGGGTTCTCTGAAAACGGATACCTACTCAGTGCGCGTGCCAGGTACCACGAATCTGTTTACGTTTTGACAAACACATGCTTTCGAGTGTCTGTATTACAAGATCCCGCACACGGCATGTGTACCTTCTGTTCTGAGAGTGTTCTGTTCTTGTAGTCCCTCCTTTGCACGAGGAGCACCCCATATATAATGGGTAACAATATTGATCTCGTAAAAAAAGAGTCTACTCCAGTCTGGCCCGGTAGCATGGATGCATAGACTACCTTTGCCCCCCCCCCCCCCCCCCCCCCCAAAACCTCGACGAGAGATCGCGATCATCTAGCAAAAACCAAATTAAAAACCCACCCCAGCCTGTCTGGAGACCCATTCGCATAGGAATAGAATGGCAACTTGGATTCATATATATGCGATTAATTTGGGGAGATTAACATTAGATATGTCGATACATGAAGATTATAGAAACGCGACACACACCAGGAAAACGTTTGAATCTGCCGGGTAAACATGAGCGACATGCGATGGGCGGAGCTTTACGGGATTCAGCCAATCACGCAACGAATAGATAAACAGTGAAGAAAATATCACAATACATTCTGATACATTGCAGATAAAATACGTTAATATGTTAAACAATTAGTAATAATTGAATGAGTATGCAGATTATGCTAAAATGGTAATTGATATGACAATCAATGATGATTAAAGTGTAATTTGATGAGATGAAAGTGGAGTGAAAATCATACAATTTATCAATTTATGTGCATATGTAAAGTACGGATTCGGGAACGAAAAAACTATTTCCGATGAGAATAATTGTTACTGCCAATTAATCTAATAATACCTATTACCTAAAAGAATGCAAATAAATATAACTCTGATTTTTTTTTCGATGGAAAATCCACGACCATCTGGACCCTAGATCTATGTAGGCCTATAACAAAAATCGAACATAAAACGTCTCAATCGGTACCGATTTCACCGAGTGTTTTTGCAACTACGGCGTTAACTTTTTCATACATGTACAACAACAAATCGAACGTTAAAAGTTTCAATAAATCGGTACCGATTTCACCGATTGACTTACCGACTGCGACGTAATGCGTTCACTCATGGATATTGATCGGTAAAATCGGTTTTACCGTTAATGACGTTACTAACGTGATTACGCTGTCTGACTTTACCGATTATTTTCCGATTCAAAAGGCTTGAATACAATCGGTAAATGGCAATCGGTACCGATTGGAGTTTTGAGATGACCCCTTAAGCGGAGTTTTAGGGAAAACTCAAACATGAGCGGATACATCGGAAGAAAACTCCGCTTGAAACTCCGCCAAAAACTCGATGAACGTAATAAAAACTCCCATTGGAAACTCCGTTATAACCCCGCTCAACGTCACGATAAACTCCGCCGTGTTTTACGCTATTTACCTGACCGGAAAGCGGAGTTTTTAGCGGAGAGCGGAGAAAAATACTCCGTTCTCCGGCGGATTTACCGCTTGCAATTTGACAAGGTCCCTTAGTGTTGCTACCCCATACAGCATGCTAGCATCACCAAATACACCCTTCAGGGACCTAATTCTGCTTAGGCCTCATCTTCTGGGAAGTATCCTAAGTATCAAATTGACAGTTTGTTTTAGTCACTTTTTTCCACCTGTTCAGTTTCAATGTCCCCCTAATTTGCAGAAGATAAAATGCATATTTGAGGTGCTCAAGATGTCCATCTTGTAATTTATTGAGGAATTTTAAAGATTGTGCCATTTCGTCAATATAAATTGGATATTCCCCCAATTCTAGACGTACAGTGTGATTTACTGCTTTGAAACCTACCATAAGTGCCATTTTACAGAATGAGAGGTGTGCCTTTTCACGAGGTGCTGTGTCGTTGAACATTACACCCGCCCCCCATATCTCACTTCCATACAAGAGAATTGGTTTTACTAGTACGCGAAATAGTTTGAGAAGGAGAGTGACTGGTAGGTCATTCTGTTGACCATCATGTTTGATTTTATATATTACTTTTTGTGCTTTGAGTGCTAGATTCTCCTGTGCTGATTTGAAATTTCCATTACTATTAAAAGTTAGCCCCAGATAAGAAAACTTTTCACATCGTTTAAGTTCGATATTGTCAAGAGAGCACAACTTATTTGGTCACCTGTTTGGCTACCTGCTACCATTACTTCCGTTTTCTGTATGTTAATGGGTAGTATGTTATTTTCGGAATAAAATGATACACGATCCAGACAATTTTGAAGACCACTTGCCGTTTCTGATATGAGCAGGAGATCGTCCGCAAACATAATATGATTACGGTCAAACTGTCCGATTTGACACGGGTCTCATGATCTGTCAAAGCAATCTTGTATATCGTCGATAAATATTTTAAATAGGGTAGGAGACAATGTGCACCCCTGTCTTACTCCTTTTGATGAGAGAAATGGTGATGAGAGTCCGTCTGAAGTTTTGACTATGTAATTACTGGATGTGTAAATGGATTACAGGATCGTCAGGATTTCGCCATTTATTTGTTTATCTTCCATCTTTTTTAATAAGAGCGTTCTATTGACAGAGTCAAACACTTTCTTAAAGTCTACAAATGCTAAATATAGTGGTTTACGTCCTTTGCGATACCTGTCCATGACTGATTTTAGAACATACATACAATCTTGCATGCCATGGTGTATGCTGAATCCAAATTGGTTATCGCTTATAATATGGTTGTCTTCAAGGTATGTATTTATCCTGTTGTCGATTATTTTATTAAATAGCTTCCCAAGTGTATTACTTTATAATACTGCTATTGCTCGGTAGTTATTAGGATCCTTCTTGTCGCCTTTTTATGTTTACCCATACCATAGTATGGTAAACATATTATGGTAAACATAGTGTCGTTGCCCGGATTGACCACTCGTCGTTAGTACGTCCGTCCGTCTGTCTGTCTGTCTGTAGACACTTTACGCATGGTGCAATAACTGAAATATTTTCTATCTGATCGGAACCAAATTTTGTATATGAATTTCTCAGCACGAAATACAGATTGAGTTCGAATATGGGTTTGATCCGAGTTTTTTTTTACGGAGTTATGGCCCTTTTTCAACTTAGAATTTATGCATGCTGCCATAACTCAAAAAGAAATTATCTGACCATAACCAAATTTGGTATGTGAGTTGCTCAACCCAAAATACATATCGAGTTCGAATATGGGTTTGATTCGATATTTTGTAATGGAGTTATGGCCCTTTGACATATAATTCATGAATGCTTCGATAAATCAACAATTTTTCAACTGATAGGAACCAAATTTTGTATGTGAGTTTCTCAACTCAAAATACAGATCGAGTTCAAATATGGGTTTGATCCGGTACTTTTTACTGGAGTTATGGCCCTTTGATTATTTTATTCATCGCTAAAATATATCAAAGATACACAGGTGGCACTGTCTAGATAGTATCTAATAAATCAGGTTCAGGATTCTATGAAGTTGTCTCTCTCTTGTGTCTTCTCACACAGAGATAGTATCCAGTTACAATACCATGACGTTGTCTCTCTCTTGTGTCTTCTCACACAGAGATAGTATCCAGTTACAATACCAAGAAGTTGGTTATCTTGTATTGAGTTAATTAACTGCTAGGAGATGTGTTGGCTGTATCAGATATACTTTATACTCTATAAGTATCTCTGGCCATATCATATGTGGAATGTTTATACTATTATATTTTATATGCATGGTTATTTAAATTTCATCTTAAAGGCATAATCTGGTTTCATTGTTTAATAGCATTACCATTGGAATTTTGTTGGTTGCATGGGAAGACAACTTTGGTTTTCAAAGTTTTAAAAACTTGAGAGCTCTGTATCAGTCTATGGGAACAAAATAATTGTTCATAACACTTTTAGTACTGTAGGTCTAGTTTGTTTTATCTATATATTAATGGAAAGCTTTTTCGACATTGATTTCAATTGATTACATATGTGAATTGAAAAACTAAAGGGGCACACCAGGTTTGATGTATTTTTCCTGTACTCTGCATGAGATAATACTTTTTATGTGTACCTATACTATAGTATGGTACACATAGCGTCAATATCCGGATTGACCACTCGTCTGTCCGTCCATCTATATCTGTCTGTCTGTCAGACACTTCAAGTATAATGCGATAACTCTAACATTTTATATTTGATCGGAACCAAATTCTGTATATAGGTTTCTCATCCCAAAATACAGTTCGAGTATGAATATGGGTTTGATCCGATTTATTTTAAAGGAGTAATATGACCCTTCTTTTTTTTTTTAATTTGAAATTTGGATTTTTCATATTTTTTTAGATTGAATTTCCTCGCTCAATTTAACATAAACAAATATTAAAAAACTTTTATAATAATAAAAAAATTATTTAATTCAAAAAAAAAAATTGTCGTTGACACTAATTTGTTTTAGTTGTATTCCATTAATAAGGTGTGATGTCCTGTATTGAAAATGTGAAGATTTTATTGGGGGGGTCAAGTCGTAGAGCTACTGTACAGGGATGATCAGGGGTGGCTACAATATAAATACCCCACACACACCGGGAAATCTGCAAAATCGGGACCATGCCCAAATAGGTATACAGTCGTTCCACACATATAGAGATACCACGCCTAATCGGCGCTGCTCCCCTACTATAGTTTTGGAGATTTATAAAGTCCAAGCGGTGAATAGTCAATGCAAGAGATTTGTATTTATTTGCGACCACATAATTCACAATTAATCGTGTGATTTGGAAATAAATTGGCAGATCTCTGGGCAGTATTCATATGAGATGACGTAAATTCTATATTTAGCGCTATTCCAGGAATTGGGGTCACACCCAAATATGTATAGTAGGCCTTAATGCAAGCGGCTACTTTCACATTCTAAAAATAGAACAGATCCATCAATTGATTAAATTCTAAGATTTATTTCGGCGTTGCGGCTACTATCTTCAAAGCTTAATTGTGTTTGTAATATGTTTAAATACATCCGACTTTTAAATATGGAGGAAATAAAGAAATACATATATTATGGCATATGTAAAAGATTTGTATTTAATCGCGAATCGCCGACGACACAATTAATGCATGCACAATCGAGTGCAGTCTTAACACGAGATGTCGTATGTTCTATTTCCGATTCCCGGAATTGGGGTCATCAATATTTACGTTTCTGGGAACAACACACGTGGCATTGCAGAGTAATACGTCTCGAAGATTTCACACAGTGAACGGATTTATAAAACAATTTCAAACATGGGACAACTCAAGCTTTAAAAAAATATCGGGCATGTGTACACGTAGGCCTATATTCCGAATATACATAGCCTAGGCAAAATTTATATTGGAATATGTGCGATGTCCATGCAGCATTTGATGTGCTTTATAACGCAATCATGGCAATTGCATTTTTGTTTACCGGCACATGCATGGAAACAACAAATCTCGCCAGTAGACAGCCATAGAAAGAAAAATATATATCCACAGTGGGTTTAACTTTAGCCTAAGCAGGAAATTTTGCTGTTATGCCTACATTCTGCATGGTCATGCAGTTTCGGGGGGGGGGGGGGGGGGGGGGGGGGGGTAGATCGATCATGCACACCATGAATATCTACTCGGTTCTCTACCCTTTAGTCAAGAGTAGGCTATAGAAATTCGAAACATGACATATTGGGGGGGGGGGGGGGTTGTCCTGATGTACATGTAAAGTTTTAGCAACATTTAGCAGTAATATTCCATACTTTTTCATGAATCGTAATATGGTAAATAAAGAGCGTGTGAAAATATGAATGGAAAATTCCATGCAAATCTGCAGTGCAAAGGTTATAAATACGCGAAGTAATCATAACATTTAACTGGCAATTAAATGTGTGCATGGGCTGCTTTTCATATTCTACATTAATTTCGTTTTCTGTAATTACTACTAATTATAATGCTGCATTGATTATTTCGATAAGTTGAACATAGCCTAATTATGTTGACAGTGTCGAATTTCACGATTGCATCATCAAGGTCAAGGTAACACGATGCGATTTATTTGTAGTAGGCCTGCTCCTATATTTCGTCATTTTTTTCTTTCAAAAAGATGTCTTGCTAACTTTTATTTAGTTTACTTTCGATATTAACCCTTTACCCAACAGTAATATTACCTCCAGCCAACAGAACTTTCAGGTGGCGTCAAAGTTTTTGGGGAAAAACATGTATTATTACTAAATGTTATGTGGCTCCTGATTTATGAAATTATGTTCATCTGTATGGTTGGGACTGGGAGTAAAAAAAAAATCAGAGTTGTGAATCCCCCTCCCCAAGCATGATAGTAGGGTGAATATTTAGTAGGTTTTATATTTATATTTTATAACAATAAATGTAATAAACAAACGAAAGGTAAGTTTTGTTTTATCAACAGATCAATGTGACTTTCAGTTTCAATTTCTCTGTCGGAAAACCATATCACGAAATTGGGTGATTTATTAATGTTTTAAGCCATGGCTACGTGGTGAAATGAAACATAAAATAAATCATCAAGTGGCCTATCAACTCTTGGATAGTTACATGTAAATTCAGTTACAATTGACTGCATTATTAGTCCAAACTGGTCAACATTGTGCCATCGATTACAACGCACGTGTTTTTTTGTTTACTTCAATTTACAACGCACCGGTTTTTGACCTTGACATTGCAGTCAATACATTCGCACCACACATATCTTGTGCAATTAATAAATTAAACAATTCTTTCGTGCCTACATTGTATCTTACGATCGAGAAAGTGCTTTCTCTTAGTGAAATTTTGAGCAATCATATTCAATATAAAATGACAAGACAGTTCCGATAAGTAATTCGTGGTAATGCAGCACTATTCGGAATTGATTTGCGCACTTTCAATTTAAAAATAGCTGCGTTTGTCTAGTGAACTCGTGTTCAAATAAAAGTAACTAATGTTATACAATGTCATTTCTTTGATTTTTCACATCATGATATGGCCAATTTACTTGAGTATTTGGCAGTGTTAATGCGCGGAGAATAATAATTTTATTAATCAAACAAGAGAACAAAACGGCCGATCGATGCACATTTGTGCTTTTCAGTATTTTATTATTGTTGCGCTGACGTCGGCAAGGTTCCGATGTGTTTTCATCGTCATCAGCTGATCAATAAGTTCAATGGAAACACTCGATAAATGGTCAATTGATACTAACACTAAATCTAAGATATATTATGTTTGAATTTGCAATGAATGTCATTTATTTATTACCGAATGGCTATTATAGTTGTATGCATGATAGATGACAGTCCCCATTGTGCGCCCCACATTCCAACACCCTGTGTTCGCAGGTACAAATTTCTGCGCTCGTTATCAGTGGGTGTTTCTTGATCTTTTTTGGCGGGAGTGTTTTTTAAATAAACCATTTGGATTGAATCGTGTGTCCATTCCTTTGTATTTTTAGATTACATTGTGGAGAATATACTCAAGATTATGTAATTGTCAATGCGCGCAGAATAATAATGTTATTAATCAAACGAGAGAACAAAACGGCCGATGCACATTAAATTTGTGCTACAGTATTTTATCATTGCTGCTATGACGTCGACAAGGTTCCTAGATTTTTTCATCTTCATCAGCTGATCAATAAGTTCAATGACAACATTCGATAAATGGTCAATTGATACTAATACTAAATCTAAGATATATTCTGTTTGAATTTGCAATGAATGTCATTAATGAATTACCGAATGGGTAATAGATATAGCCATGATAAAATGAGTCCCCATTGTGCGCCCCAATTTCCAACAACACGTGTTTACTGTAGGTACATATTTTTTGCGCACGTCATCAGTGGGGGTTTCTTAGCGGGAGTGTTTTTTAAATAAACAATTTTGATTGAATCATGTGTCCATTCCTTTGTATTTTTCGATTATAGTGTGGAGAATATACTCAAGATTATGTATTTGTCAATGCGCTTTCAAAAAAGTTAACAACATAATTTATTTGGGTACTAATCCAGGCAATCCCCGTTCCCACAATATTGGGCTGAATTGGGGTGATGTTGGGACGTGTAACTGAAGAGAAAATCGAAAATGTTGTCGAACTTTTCGATCAAAACTTTATTTAATTCTCAAAATTGCTCACTCAGTGTATTAAAATAAAATATTATTCATATGATCTTGTGATGAATGAGGGAAAAAATCAAATCAAATGATTATCGTCGATTATCAAAACAGACATAGGCCTAATTGTTCTTGAAATAAATGGGTAAATTATCGGAAAGTTGGTAATACGCTATGTTACTTTCGGAAAGTTTTCGGGAAATTTTCGGGAAATCAGCACGTTATCGGAATATTTAGATGCGGTATCGGAATATTTTCGGGAAATGGTGACCGCTCTATCGGAATCTATCGGGAAATTTAGAAGATAGTTTTGAGTTATCGGAATCCTATCGGGATATCTATCGGGATCCCGATAGTAGTTTTGAGATGACCCGTAAAGATGAACAACCTGCTGGCTGGATAATTATTTATCCTATCTGTCAAATTTATTAATGGCTAAACAATTGGATCTCACAGTGAGAGGTCCTTGTGTGAATAGGGACAGAGTTATGAGATTTAAAACGACTCCTCCCCCACCCCAATTATTTTAACCCCTTCTTAAGACAAATTATTTGACCTTTTGATTTTAAGTTAGGTACTGATATATGTATTACTGTGATCATATCTTTGACCAATTATCAGTTATAGCTAATTGTATGGGTTAAACATCTGCCGATCGTGATCGGCCTCTCGTTTGTGTATAGCTGATAGGGTGGCTTGGCTCCAGCTAGTTGGATAGTGGCCAGAAGTAAGTACTTGATTATACAATTTGCTTGTTTCGTTTAATGTGAATGGAATAACCGTTATACAATCCTGGTGATTTATTATTTTTCAGTTTGGTTATATCACGGAGAATTTCATCTTGTGTTGGTTATTGAGTTCAGCTGTTATTAAGGGGCCCCAATCATTTGGTATGAAGTAGGCTCCTGCGAATTGGAGATTTTGATCGAATCGAATATCGAATCGAATCGACAAAATCGATCCGAATATCGAATCGAATCGAATATCGAATCGAATCATACCTGTGTGTTGCATTCTCAATTAGGCATGTTTTTTCAACGAATAGATTATTTGTGAAAAGATCTATGAACTTCCATGAAGTTCCATCATAACTTCTGTGGCGATCAACCGTCGTTCTCGATACTATTAACTTCAATTGATAAGTGTCGAGAGAAAAAAAACAGATTAAAACGTACATGCGGCCGTCACGACGATTAATATATAACCACTGAACGGATTATCGGAACTAAAATCACGCTAAATTTGTAAAGTTTGCATGTACATGCAAAATTGCAAATTGGCATTTGGAAACACCCGTTGTTATAAACTTGAAGACACAACAACCATAGCAGGGTAGCCTGTTTATGCAGTGCTGGATGCTTCTTTGACAGATGATTCCATAGATGGGTCGTTGTCCCAGATGCTTGCGATTTATACACCATGTTGCATTCATCACAAGTGTAAGTTCATGCACTGCCTGCAGCTTTGCCATATTTAAATTAAACATGAATAACGGAGAACATAATTATTGTCAAGTGTCGAAGAAGTGTCCGCAACTGAAAGTCAACTTCAAAAGAAAACACTGCCCACGTGCACTTTTTGATGCCGGGAACACGTGTTGTTTACATTCTCAGCTATATTACATGTAACGCGGAATCTGAGACGGATAGTCGGCGGATAACGCTAGCGGTTGCTCAGTCTCATAGTGCATCGTCGGTCCATCGGCGATCTCCAAGCTTTTGGCTACCATATTCAAGGCTAGATTTCAGACAAATATAGTCATCCTATAGTGGTTAATTAGTGGCTAAACTTATATTTAATATCATGCTAACATTCGCGATGTACAATAAGAATTATAAAGTGCATATATTCATAATTTATTGGAATTAAATGGAACAGAAACAGCTAAGTTCGACGTGTGTACTTGTCCTTAAACAGCCTACTTTTTTGTCAGTGTATATTCGAAATTTCGAGTTGGAATTTTCGACTCGAATTCGAATCGAATTTGAGTTTCGAATCGAATCTCGAATCGAATATCGAATATTCGCAGGACCCTAGTATGAAGTTGACTGTTTGTGTATCTGGACCCGTATACAATGTTTTGAAAAAATTCATGAGATTGTCCGAGGCTGGTTCATTTAAAGATTTTGTGTTCTTTCCACTTAATAGCATGTTGACAACTTTACAATATTCTCGAGGATCGGTATTTTCAAGATCTGATAGTTTGTCAACAAGGGACGATTTATACATTCGATGTTTGTGTTTCAATAGCTTCTTATATTTCTTTTTGGCTACGAAAAAGTGGAGTATGCATTCTCTGTTGCTCGGTTTATCTCGGAATTCGGCACATGCGCGTATCATAGATTTTTTTGCCTGTATACAGTCCTCGTCAAACCACTTACGTTTCTTTTTCGACTTTCTTTTGGCGTTCACCCTTTTCCGAATTAATGAGGAATTAGAGTTAATTATGTCATGTATACTGGCTATATCGCCCAAGCATTGTGAGGTGCCCGCGGGTGAAAGTTTGTATTGTTTAATTCGAAAGTCCGCCAATTTTTGTGTCGGATTGTTTCGTCATTGAGACTCTTGATGGCATGAAACTTGCTGTCTTTTACCCACACCCTTGCTGGCTGCATGTGGATTAATGTGTGCTTTTTTGGGACTTGCATATTTTGCGGTTAACTCGAAAATGCATTGACAATGGGCAATGATCTGATAACTCATTAGGATGTTTTACACAGAAGTAGCGCACAAGCCCTAGATGCTTTTCTTTAACTAGCATGTAATCAACCACGCTTGCCCCATTCTATTGGAGACTTGTAAACATGCCTGAGATATCCCCTGCGGTGCGGCCGTTGAGGATGCGCATTGCCGATGAGCGCCATAAGGTAATTAGTTTCCGACCGAATGTGTCTGCTTTAAGATCCATACTTGTTCGCGGTGGGCAAGAGTCGCTTAATACGTAATCGGCAGGCAACGGCACGTGGCCGTTGTCCTCTTCGTGAGATAATCTGGGATGCTTGCGGTGCGGGAGTTGAAATCCCCGCCCATAATGATAGTATCATCCAGTCGTGCCTTACTCAACACATTTTCAAGTTTCCCAAATATATCTATTTTTTGTCGATTATCAGCCCAGTACGAAGAATTTGATGGTGGAATATACACAGATACAAATATTAGATTTCCGGGAAAGTTAAAAATAGCCCCATCAAAAGTTGTAATTATGGCCATGTCGTTCAAACAGTCTTTCCTCTGTAATATGATGAATATTGTTCCTTGAAATAGAGAGCTATACCACCACGAATATTTTTCTGACTACCGCATGTCAAATCTACTAGTCTATACCCTGGTAATTGTATGCTATTGCGGTTGACATGCCATGTTTCAGTTAGTGTTATAAAATTGTATTTGTTTACCATTTCGGTCAATTCTGAGTTTTCTTTGAATTTATTGTTAACTCCTTGTACATTCCATATCAAAACTGAAGCCTCCTCAGACAGAGGGAACTCTTTCTTCCAATGATTCATGTGCATGCTACTATTTCTATTTTAAAGAGCTATAGCTAACTAAACTGTTCACTGGGGCACGATGGAGGAATTTATATACTTATCACTTTTCGTTACGTCATCGCCAAAGGAGATCCATGAAAATCCGATGTGTCTGGACTGAGGCTCTGATTATTATCGCCTCATGCCAACCATCATTCGGAAATCAATGGATCAATTGCGTAAACATATATATATATATACATATATATATATACACATGCATATATATACGCTAACATTGTGTATACAATTAAGTCGGTCCTAATTATTTCCTATTTCATTTTCCTAGACAATGTTTGGATTGTATGTATACATTGTTCCATGACTTTGGCGATTTCCTCTCTTAACTCCCTGAAATTTGTATCGGTATGCGATCCATAAAAATTATGTGTCATGTGTTCCTCGTTGACACGCCCACGTGTTGTATATCAGTCGTTCCTCAAGTCGATTGTTTTTATCAAGTTGTCGGTACTAGGAACCCCGCGAGGTTCCATGCAACGTTCAGCTGTTGCCGGCTTATAATCAGTACCCCGATCGTCAGTTCTGATTGCGTTATCCCTGTGAAACATGTCGTTACTTTGTGCACCTTTGAAGTCATTTCCAATGCACGAGGTACTTAACTGTGAAAGGTGATTAATGGGCCGTGTATGATTGTCCTGAATGTCCAGATTTTGGCTGATGGTGGGTGGTATCTGCATATTCTCCTGGGGGGTACTTTAAGTTCTTTCCCAGAATTTGACCTCCTCTAAAATTGAGATGAAATTCGTCACGATAAAATTGTTTGCACACATATCCGTTTGGGAACAAGAAACTCAGTGAGTGATCCACAAATCGAATATCGTGATTAGCAAAAACTGATCGAATGGTCTCGTTGGAGCGATGAATTGTTTCCGACACTGCACTTGAATGATAACTTGGCAGAATGGATGAGAAATAAATCCTGGCGTTTGTAAATACGTCTTGAACACAGTCAATTAACTTGTGAATTTGACCAGTTGTTATCGCACGTCGTCTCTTACATATGTTTATTCTAACATGCAGTGTAACCTGTGGTAGAGTCAATTGTTCTTGGTTGACAAACCAGCTAATCAGCACAGAAGGATTTTGCCCAGGTTGAACGATCGTATATGCTGGTTCTCGTTTTGTTCCCATTTTCTTTGAGTGAACGAACCCCAAGACTGAGTCACCTATGAGCACATGGCGGGCGTAGATTTCCGCGAATCTGTGAATTTCCGCGAGGCATGGTCTGATCCTCATTTGGTCGATGTGGAGGATATTTGTCACTTTCCTCATCCTGAATGTTAATTTGGGAATTATCACACGTGTCGTTAAAAACGCTTTCTCTATTATGAGTTGACACACTAGATGAATATGTATCTGGTACCACAGACTTGTCATCGAAATCAGATTTTGTTTTTGTCTCTGTTGATGTCGCTATTTCTGTGTCCGGTGATTCCTCATCAATCGAGGCACCATCAGTAGATTGTAAATCCATATCACTCATTTGCTGGTCAGTTTGAATTGGGGTAATGTCTGTTTGGAGTAAACGTGTTTGTCTTTAATGTCCAGTAGCACTCTCTTGTGAAGGAATTATGCTATCTCTCAGATTCGAATTTAGAAACGAGTCCATTCGCTCCTTCTTGAGTTTCATTTGTGAGTTAATTGATTTTTTGAAACTCTCACATTCGCTCTTCATGGTCCTTTCTATATCCAACCATTTTTTAACTATCCATTTCTCTCTCTCCTCTTTCTCTAGCTTTATGTCGTCTATAATCCTTGTATGCATTTGTAGTTATGCCCTGTGGAGAACCGAGAGGGACAACCAATCTTCCTTGCATGCGGCGTGCCGGTGTTTTTGTTTTATATGCTGGCACCACTCTTCTTGGTGTTGCTGCCGGTGGTAATTTCTTATTTACTTGACTCTCTGAATCTTCTTTACGAGGATCGTCGTCCACAAGCTGTTTGATCTTTTCCAATTCCACCATGGCATTGTCTGCAAAAGCTGACTCGCATAAGGATGGCAATTCACTGTCTATCCACCATGTCACATTCTTTTTTGTTCCCTGTATAAGAAGTTTGTATTTCGTCTGATAGATGTGAAGCATCACAGTGTTAGTCTTTGTCCAAAATATTTTCACGACTTCTGCCACTACATCTTCTCCGTTTTCAGATAATTCCTCAAGCCAGTCAACTTCGATTTTGAACTGCTTGTGTGCTTCCAGTTATCAAGTCCTGAGAGAATGGTAATATTTTTGGAATTTTTCAGGGGTGAGGGTTATCACAAGGGCTTTTCCCCTATTCTTCACTTCCCTGTCATTGGGTGCGTTTTTGGCAGCTTGAAGTTTCCTGTTCGTTCTTTGTGGATTCAGTGCAAAGTTCCGAAATTGTATACGTTTCTGTGATGTATTTGTAACTCTACTGTCGGCGTTAGCATGTAAATCCATTGTATTAATATTAACATTCTCCTCATCAGTCGTGTTGTTCGGCATGTTGTTTTCAGCAACACTGCTATCGGAATCATTGCTGTTCTTAATATCATTCTCCTCATCAGTCATGCTGCTGTTCAGTAGGTTCAGCAGGTTCTTTTCAACAACACTGGTGTGGTCAACCCTTACATTTCCCAAGTGTGTTATAAGTGTAAAATAAGTGTTGCATAAGTGTAGGAAAATTTTTCCTCTACTAAAGTGTGCACTTACAACCAAGTGTACAAGTCCGACAGTGGCAGTAAGTGTAGTCCAAGTGTAACATAAGTGTACAGTAAGTGTACGTTCCAACTATGTAAATGAGGTGGTAAGTGTCATATAAGTGTATGATTCTAAAGTGTGGTATAAGTGTATGTTGGCAAGTGTAATATAAGTGTATAATAATTGCAAGTGTTTTATAAGTGTAAGTTCTGAATGGGGTTGTAAGTGTATTGTAAGTGTACAATGGTGGTTGTGATGCAAGTGTATTATATAAGTGTATAGTATTAGTAAAATAAGTGTAGATCATAGATGGGCATGCACATATTAAATTTCACTATCGATGATGGCAATGCATTACTCAAGGGAATCACATTCACAATGATTTAGACTGATAAAATACTTTATAATATTATATTAATAATGTTTTAATATATAAATCATCTATAGATTAGTTTCCTTGGCTCAATAAATATATTTCATAAATCTTGTGCTGATATACGAAGTTTGAATGAGCTGAAGTATCTTCAAGCTTGTCTCTTCCCGTTAGTCTTTACTCCACTTATGTCATGGTGTCCATGTCATATTCAGTACCATGTCACATTTAAAGCATGCACTATAACATAACAGTGTTTGCAGCTTTGTTGTCTTTGTTGATTAATTAGGCTAGTGTCACCCTCACACTGTCACAGTAACTCAGTAAGTTCTTGTAATAAATAAAGTAAAAATTTGTATTGTAAATTGTTCAACTTTTTTGATATTCTCTGAACATGCAGTTTTTTTTATCATGACATGAGTGAAGCTGCTGTGGGATGTTTAGCACTGAGAGTGAGAGAAATTTGCAAACGTTGGCATGACCGATTCCAGTTTTTTTTTGCCCAAAAAGCTGTCAGAGAGTCACTTTTTTTTCTTCTGATGTCATATTGTCTCCGAGATGATCCAAATTCCAATGTGCTCTGTGTGCCCAGTCTACCCCTCCACCAAAATTAGTTTTGTCCGGTATCACAAGCATTTGGACAAGACGTCAAGATGATTGACATTGAATCCGTGATCAGTCCTCTTGGCGAGTCTTGCCAACAATGAAACATGCGAGAGATCATGCAATCACTGAATCAGCTGGACGACAGCCATACTCTCCGATTGAGAATTATCACTTGTAAATAAATGTAAGTTGTATCTGAATTTAGCGCACGTTTCCATCGGTTATAATCTGTATGCGTCCAGTGTGACTTAACTGTTGACATTTAATTTCTCAATGTCATCATGTCATTGTAGGATCACCGGTGGAATTGGGAACAAACTTCGCCTATTTGCGTAATTATTTGCCGAATTCAGCCTCCTACCACCTCTTCTATCTCTAGTGTGTTTAGTTCCTTTCTTCTTTTTGCCAAATTGTTGAATTGTTTTGGCTTTTCTCTCCATCATTTTCGTAAATGAAAGTTGTTGTCAAATAAAATGCAGACAAAATTTAATTTGATATCTTGACCGGATGTGGTCTGCGCGTACGCATATAGTCATGTGTTAGCCTTTAGCCAATCGTATGCTCAGTTCTAGGATATTACCTGATTTAGACAGGGATTTCCCAATAAAATTATGACATCAGAGGACAATGTTTACGCACAGCGATGCATCATGGGATATAAATTCCCCAAACACGTGGGCGGAAAGCCGCATGCATTTACTTTGGGAGATTTACAGTGTGTCGATAATCACACGTATATAAAGTTAAACTTTGTTATTTTTGATAGATTTTACGTTAAATTTAAAACAGATAGCAGGTACATATACTTCTCCGAGAATGTTAAAAACAATTTGTATCTGTTCATCGCTATTTTATTGATTTTATGTGACAAAATAGTCGAAATTAAGTCACGAAATTACTCCAACTATCAAAGTTTTGCCATACAAATCATTATATTTGGGAGTATTGCGCGTCAAAATTACGGGTTTAGAAACGATTTTTATTATACTTTCTGATCTGCGTCGTCAAACTACTATCATACAAAATTTCTATATTCGTAATGGCCATTTCTTTACTGCAGGTGTGTTTGGAAACACAATCATTGAAGCTTTCATATACGCCAATTTCAAATACGTGATAGCGACCAATTTTCATTGTTTCTATGACAAACATTTTGCAGTTAATAAATTGTAGATATACATACTCATGTATCTTTATTTTAGCACAAAAGATTCATAAAATTTATTACTATCATAAGTGTAGATAGAACTTTTCAAAGTACCATAAGTGTAGCTGTAAGTGTGGTCAGCATGCCCAAAGATTTTCAAAGTCTCAAAAGTGTAGAGCAAGTGTACACTTATTACAACACTTACACTACACTTACGAAATAAGTGTACATTTCGAAAAAGTGAGTGTGGTACAAGTGTACTGAATTAAAAAAACAAAAGCTACAAGTGTATTATAAGTGTATACCTGAACTACACTTAGGGACCGTCGCGAAATGCAAAAACCGATACCGACCGATAACCGATACCGACCGATGACCAATTGTAATAAATTCATCGGTCATTCTATCGGTTCCATCGGTCATTCTATCTGTTCCATCGGTCATTCTATCGCTTCCATCGGTTGTTTCATCGGTCATTCTATCGGTTCCATTGGTTATTCATCGGCGACTGATACGACGACGTTACAGCGACGTTACAGCGACGTCACCAAAACACAAAACATAAATGAATGCGTCATACTTTATCAGTTTATTTGTATAATCGCTACCTGACTTCCCTTTCGCGAAGGGTAATATTTCTTTACGGAAAATTATTGACCTATATAAATTTCCCCGCATTCAAAAGACGGCAACTTAATAGACTAAATTGTGAAGTTTTATGAAAACTTTCGGACAGTTGTCAAATGACCAGCTGTACATACTAGGGCCTACTGCATTGAAAACGATTGCAATGATCTTTGCCGACGAATCAGTCATGTTCGCGTGCTTATCGGAATACACATCTTTTACTGTGCCAGTGTGGGGCTCCTTTTAGGCACAAGATATTGACCCCCTCTCTACACTTAATGAAGAGCGGGCGCGAAACAAAAGGGGAGCAAACTTAATAAAAGCCCTTGGGCTTGTTGTTTAATCCCCTTTCCAATCAATCGAATTTATATTATTCTATTCTCCTGTAAAATGTCTGTTAAATGTTTATATATGTTATTATTTTGATTGGAATAAAATATGTTTACACTAAGATATTTTCGTTTTAATTATCTCAATCAAACACTCAATAATGCCATACCTCTATAAAACCGGAAATTTCCCCACCCTGCTAATAAAATGCAGACATCAAAGAATGTTTTGACTGATCAGTGAAGCCTGGTCAGTGAGGCTATCTCAAGCGATGTCAACTCAGCCGATGTAATGTTTTGACAGACACGAAAGCGTGTTCTGACAAACATGAAAGAGTGTTTTGACGATAGTTTGGGACATCAACGCAGTTGAAACAATGTTGTGACAATTATGATCACAGTATGAATTCTAGTGAGTGAACTCTAGACAGCTATATAACCTTAGCAAAGTTATCATGGAATCATATCTTCAATCATGGAACTGATTAAGAACAATCATGGTGGTGACAAATTATGTTTCGAATGTCATGCTTATACCAAAAAGAAAGTCAACAAATCCGAGTCGTCAATCAGATGGGAGTGTTCGCAGTGACGAGCTCTCACATGCAAGGGGTGTGTCACAACTGATGACGAGGCAAGTCTCAATTTCCACGATGTTAATTCATTTTCTGAGAAACAGATATAAAGAGCGTTCTTAGTTAATTATCCAATAATATGTGCGCAAATTTCCATAAGGAGCATTTAATTTGATGTTTTTAATATGTAAAAACTCAAACATCGGGGCCTCATTATGCACTGTCTTTAGGGAATTTCTGTAAAAAAAAAATGTTGTTTCGCTGCGAGAACATGGCGGACACTTTTTGTCCAAAAAAATATATATATATAATCTTGCGGAGAAGAAAAGGCTTGCTGAGTTATGTATAAAATATAAAAATTTCACGTCCTCACTGTTATTTTATAAACATTTGCTATGAATTCTCCCCTGCATTTGGGTCTGCCAGCTGGTCAGCACGTTTATTTGGAGCCCGAGAGTAGTACCGTACCGGTACCTCAATATTGGAATGATAACACAGAAACATTGATTTGGTATTAACTATTTTATTTATTGAATTACAACCAGATACCTATCCATCCTTGGGCGTTTCATTACCGTTTTTCCTTCGAAGTTTGGTGGACGGCTTGAATCCTTCCGTTGTGTCTGTGAATTTTCAACTTACCTGAGGCTGAGAAATAGACCTCAATGGGCTGTAATTTTACTCCATCTTTTGGGTTAGCCTACCTGTGTTTAAAGGTACTCAATCCGATAAAACTCCTCTCAATTACTATTTCAATGGCTTCGAGGGTCAAAAATATTTGATTCGAGTTGAGGAAGTCACCCATCAAAGCTCAGATTTGTTAGATATCGGTTTTAGAAATCTATTATTTTTCATTATCGGGAATACTTTCTGGCCCAGAACTCAGTCAAAATTGCGTTATTATTACCACTTGATTTTAGAGTTATCCATAATCCATCCTTGTCTGTTTGAATTGTGTTTTGGTGTACAAATCTCGAGCAGGATACGAAATTGATGGCAATTATTAGTACTCATCTCGAGAACATAACAAATTTCAAAAATCAATATCTAATAACTCTGAGCTTTGTTTGATGGGTTCCTCGACTCGAATCAAATATTTTTTACCCCAAAGCCAAAGAAATAGTAATATAGGACGCTCTGATCGGATTGTTGTTGTTGGAATCTGTTGAGATGGGGACCCTCTGTTCGGATTGAGTACCTTTAAGTTGCGTTATACACCGAAAATTACGGTATTATTACTATTTACTTGTGTGTAACAGTGATTAATTGAATTTTTCTAAAACATGGAAAATTTCCAATTTTGGTCTGTAAAGACACATTTTTCCCAATTCGAACGGACCCTGACCCATTCCCAAAATAGGCAAAAATCCCTTGGCCCGCACACTAGAGGTCTCAATCAGTAATTATATATTTATTTACCCATATATACTGTAAAATAATCGAAGAATTGAATTGTGTTTATAAATGAATGCGTCATACTTGATCGCCTCATGACTTCCCGTTCGCGAAGTGTAATATTTCTTACGGAAGAATATTGACCTATATAGATTTTCGCGCAATCACGGCAACTTAATAGACTCAATTGTGAAGTTTTATCAAAACTTTCAGCCAGTTGTCAAATGACACACTGTAGTAGGGCCTAGTGCATTGAAAACGATTGCATTGATCTTTGCCGACGATTCACTGTCATTGAATGTATAAAAATCTGTGCCAGAATTTTCTTCAGAATGAAAAATGAAGAGCGTTTCTGCGTGATGAGGTATTTTTCGGCCGCGAAAGATTTTATGAACCTAAATATTTAAAATACGTTCAATGCCGTAGTTACCATAAGACAAAGCCACGGCAGCATGCAAGTGGACCTTTGATGAAACTTCAAAGGGAAAATCGAGGAGAAAGTGACATGTAATCATGTTCACTCAAACAAGAGTTACGATGTAGCAAATAATGTTGATTGCAACACAGTCGACGTCTGGGTGTATTCTGCCTGATGCACCTGGCGTTTGAGATATACAGACGTGCGCAAAAATAACGGAGATTAACAATTTCCCATTCAAGGGTTTTACTCACTTTTTGTGGCAATATACGTAAACAATACTTTATGGATATATATAACAAAATAAAATGATGCATGGTTTATACACCAATTGAATAAAGCGTCCATGGTTTGTTTATGTGGATTTGCAATAGACCGGATATGGATGATTAGAATTGTGCTAAATTAATCGGCTTTCCGGGAAACGGGGCACCAGTCTGAGTGCATCGCTTCCCTTAGACGTTAAGAAAAAGACTTTTAAAAAATAAAATAAATTGAGCGCACAAAATAACTAACTAATTTTTTTAATCGTACCGAATTCTACTATTGAAAACATCAATTCCAACACGCTATGTTCGGGTTCACTACACTATCAATCATTACTTATTGATACAGTGCTTAACTAGGTACATATTTCACGTTTCGACTTGACTGTGGTGTTTGTTCCTTCAATACGCCGAAATGTATTTATGAAACTTGGCATGTATGGATTAGAGTTATGTCCCGTAGCTCGGGTATGTTACAAATTGGGAATCTGTTCGGAGTATGTGCAGAATACACCCAAACGTCAAACCGAGTAATGCCGAATATATTGCTGACATCGTAAAATGTCGCACATTTCCAGTTTCGGGCGCTCGTAGTTAATTTTCACTGGGCAATGGATATGCCACATATGGATTGAGAATATTACAGTTGTATTTAATATGCTCATTTGTCCATATAATAGCCACTCGAATAAAACATGGGAATAATTTAATTTACTAATTCTCGGTTATGGTGTCAAAGTATACCACATTAGAACAAAATATCGGTAAGCTCCTCCCACAGCCAACCAATTAAAGAAGAGAATAAAATCTCACTAAATAATCCGGGATTATTGACAGGTTTATGTCGACGTGGTGGCATGCGCGCGGGAACGATGCATCGGTATTTTTATGTTTGACAACAAAGTCCCATTAAAATCGTTAGATCGTTGAAACAGTGGGGTTAAATATAAATGTGATTCGTCATAATGACTACAAAGCCGATGTTATGTACGAATTTAAATTTCCTTTAATTAAAAATACTAACCTTGGTATATTTCTACTATAAAATACTTGTTTTAAACTCGAAAAAAAGATGATACAAACCAGAAATCTATCCCCGGTGTACATGCCGTTCGGCCGCAGTGTACTTGCCGTTCGGGACACAACAGTTTAATTCTATCTGAGATAAATTTATTTCACTATCGAGCGTCACTGTATTTAATTAATAGATAAGAATGACGGCTTTTGTTGTCAATTTGGATACATTTGTAAAAATTACTACTTTGAGCTAGATTATTCTCCATTTCTATTTTATCACCCTGTCGGAGTGTTTCAAATCACTTTAAGACTAATTTAGAGGACAATTAATTGTGTTTATACAATGTTTTGTCATAAGAACACTGCATTAATTTAGCGGACAATTATGATTGTGTTTACAAAACATTTTTCCATGCACGTGCGCCGTCTCGTCAAGGAAGTCCTTGTATTCCCGCACACAAGGATCAATTGAAGTGATAATGAAAGTCAAGATGATTTTTTTATAAATACGAATAAAATAACCCATACAAATCCCAACCAAGAATTATTATATGACCGTCCACATGAGACAAGTCGTCCCAAACACAAAATCACCATCGGGGCGAGTTATCTCCCGTCTACATGTAGTAGCTCCGTTTCCTTCGTGGACACATTCATTCGAATGCTGGTAGCTGGTGACGGATTATTACCTGTACGTTTATCTGGATGCGAAGAGCGATAGTCATAGTACTGGCTTACACACATGACGTCGTAATTTAAGTCCATCGGTCAACCATCGGTTATTTTGAACGTCGCCATCGGTCGACCGATGTACGCCATCGGTCAAATGAAGTACGCCATCGGTCGAACCATCGGTCGTTTTTGACGTCGGTCGCATTGGTCGACCGATGATTTAACCGATGTACATCGTTATCGGTCGGTATCGGTTTTTGCATTTCGCTACGGTCCCTTACAATGAAAGTGTACACTTAGAAAATATAAGGGCAATCGGTGAATTAACGTAAGGCTTCTTTAATTCTTTCTCTTCCTCCACCGTGCCTGCGCGTTAGCCAGTTAAACCGGGAGCTGATTAAAAACACATCCGCATCCTACGAGCGTGAGAACACATAAGTATTACTTAGATATTTAAACTTTCCATATTCATAATCACTCCATTGACTCTAGCAAATGATATTACCCCCCTCCATGTTGAGCTACAGTATCACTAACACTTTCATTATCTCAGGTGTTAGTTTCTATTAATAATGTGTGTTTGTGTTGCAGCAAGTATTACTGAACTTGACAGTCTGAATGAGAGCAGCTACAAAGAATCAACTATCACCATGCAATCTTTGAGAGATAATCTTACACTGTAAGTAATGGTACTAACTTGATCAACTCAAATGAAGTGCATTAGCAATTTAAGCATTAACATATTGATTCTCAACCATTGAATAGCTAGATTTCGTTAATAATTTTTCTTTGATGCAGTCACTATTTTATTTCTGTCTTAAATTGCTTGCAAATGTTACATTAAATGGAATTAAACTCTGAGTACTGTACTTGAACAAACTTGATTATACCTGCACCAACATCTTTATCACTTTATCACTTTTTTTAATTAGTGAGTTGGAATTTGGCCAAAAATTTCAAGGCTATATATATGTCAGCAATCAGTAGTTTCTTGGTCATGTATAATAACAATAATGCGGTTTTGAGCCATTAATCCACCGGAGTGCTCTCAGACTTTATGTGGAAATATATATAGGTACGTATATACTGTACTTATCTTAAATAAATTTTAGACCCATGGTTTCATAAAATTGTGCAGTGTATTTCATCGGGTCTTTTTGTACAAGGCGGGAAAGCATATGGGTCTTGAGGGCCGATTTAAATTCAGATATATCTACATGTGGTGTAGTTTTGAGAGAAATGGGCAGTTGGTTCCAGAGAAAAGGTCCCGCTACCAAAGATGTCTCATTGCTGCACAGTATGAGGTCACTGGTGTTAGTACAAGATTTCACACATTTACGGATCTCAGAGCAGCCAGTTAATTTGGTACTGGTTTATACAATGAGTAGCAGTTTAAATTTTGTCTGATGCCTGATTTATAGCAAATGCAGACTTTCAAGAACTGGGGAAATTTCTTTGTAAACGTTTTAGCTGCCGTACAGTTAAGAGTTGGACCAATGTTACTAGGGTTGCCACGACTATTAGTTTTCAGAATCGACTAATCGACCATTATAGTCAACAGTTAATCAATTAATTGTTCAATATATGACCTCTAAATTACATACAGGTGACAAGTGATAAATGCGAAATTACGATGACTACTTTACATCCACTCTGAACACTGTTATAAACTGTCAGTGTTTTAAGGGGAATACTCATGCTCTCATTAGTCCCGATTTAGTTATACACATGCCCTTACTCTTAAATACTACCCAGAATTGCTAATGAGCCCGATGTGTCTGCAATCATGCCATGACAGTAACTGCAAAATTGCATGAAGTAAAGTTAACTTCGGCGAACTCGGCCACGAGCCATTAATAGATATTTTGACAGCACATGCTTCGCATTAAGTCGGCTAAGGTGCGAAACTGTGACAAAAGGCTTGCACTTACACTTAAATTAATGAGGACATAGGTAGTCTGTGGCAGATATTTGAGCTTCTGTGGGGGTGACAGGGATGGAGTCACATTACTTGCCATTTATAACCTGCACATTTTCAATAAAAAGTTGCGTCTGCGCCGACATCAAATGCAAACCCTTACATTTCCCAAGTGTGTTATCAGTGTAAAATAAGTGTAAAATAAGTGTAGGAAAATTTTTCATCTAAGTGTGGACTTACAACCAAGTGTACAACCAAGTGTAAACTTGTGTAAGTGCAAGTGTAACATAAGTGTAACTATGTAAATGAGGTGGTAAGTGTCATATAAGTGTATGATTCTAAGTGTGGTACAGGTGTATGTTGGCAAGTGTAATATACGTGTATAATAATTGCAAGTGTTTTATAAGTGTAAGTTCTGAATGGGGTTGTAAGTGTATTGTAAATGTATAATGGGGAGTGTGATGCAAGTGTATTATAAGTGTATAGTATTAGTAAAATAAGTGTAGATCATAGATGGGCATGCACATATTCAATTTCACTATCAATGATGGCAATGCATAATCAAGGGAATCACAATGATTTAAACTGATAAAATACTTTATTATATTATATTATTAATGTTTTAATATATCAGTTATTTATAGATTAGGTTCTCAGACTCAATAAATATATTTCATAAATCTGGTGCTGATATGCGAAGTTTAAATGAGCTGATGTATCTTCAAGCTTGTCTCTTCGCATTAGTCTTTACTCCACTTATGTCATGATGTCCATGTCATATTCAGTACAGGGACCAGCCTAGTCCTGACTTCTCCCTGTCACAAAAATAGGGCGAAGTTGGCGTTCTCCAGGGTGAATTGCGTTGATAAAATTGAAATCGGCCCGCACAATGGTTCAAATGTGGAAACTTTATGTTCAAATTATCACTCTAATAACTATGAATAATGTCCAAACATAATTGTGAGAGAATGGTAGAATTTTATATAATAATTTTGGAAGAATAGCATTTTTACAACCGCTTATGAATACAAAAAGAAATAAAAATTACACAATGCTTTTGAATACGAAAAAAAATGCTTGAACATTCTCACTCATTAAAGGTCCATCACATGGGTACAGATATTACTATGTTGCAAAATTGAATTTGTTTTCAAAGTTATTCTGGCCTTTACATAATTTAAGAATTAAAGGGGTGATGATCTGATGTAAGGTGTAGAGTTGTAATATTCAGGTGTGATAATCTCAAAATCACAAGTCACTGGACACCTGACGATGTAATCAAAGCTGTCTGCAATCAACACTCAGGTGTGAATGTGCTCCCAAATCGGATTAAGGGACCTTGTCAAAACTAAAACGGTAATACCGCCGGTATTACCTGCTTGAGAGGTATTACTGGCGGTATTACTGATGGAAAATTACCGGTGGAATTACCGGTTGATTTAAGAAAAATTACCGTTAAAATTACCGGTAGAATGGTCTAAATTACCGGTAAAATCACCGGTGAAATTATCAATAAAATTACCGGTAAAATTACAGATAAAATTACCGGTGAAATTACCGGTAAAACTACCGATAAAATTACCGGTGAAATTACCCATATAATTACCGATAAACGGGATCAAAATTACCGATAAATTTTACCGGTAAATTATCGATGTCAGGCAACAAATTACTGATGAAATCATTACCCAGGGAATTACTGGAGAACTTATATAATTACCGATGTAATCACCGGAGAAATGTTGTTTTATGGTGCCCATAAATTTTCAGTATTTGTGCGGAGTCACGGTCATGTTTGTACATGTCACTTTAGGCCTTAAATGAGTTTAATTAACACAATATTTTGATTTGTGTTAATGTTTGTTCAACGAAGACAGTGACCATTGTAGGAACATGATATTGTGTGATCATGTAGGCCTACTTCACATGCAAATCGCGGACCAAACGCTGTTCATATCATTTGTTTATATTACGGAGTTCACTTACAAAGCAATTACAGCACGAACATTGCAATTATGAATTCCATTTACATTCCTGGAGAGGTTACCATATTTTGTTTATATAAACATCGGAGGCCACATTGTTTGTTTTGCAAAACAGCTCGAAACGAGGACTAAATTGGGTGATGGGGGTGTTTATTTTACAACCGAAGGTTTGATATATCCGTGTTTGCTATTTGTCTCCTAAGTTTGACTTTACCGTATTCTCGCGGGTATAAGACCAGGGGGCCTAGGGAATAAATAGCTTGAAAAGGCATGGGTGGTCTTATACCCCGGAAAAATTTGAGTATTTCGGATGTCATCACCTGGACTGGCGAAAATATGGCTTTGGATGATGGATGAGTAAGTATATTTAGCGTAAGTATATCGGACATATCTCACTTCCGCATTTCGAGGTTTAAATATAACTTTACCAGAAAGCTGGGATTTCCCCACATTTAGTTCCGGTTTCGCACGTGGTCGATACAGAATTAACGTTGAATTGAAAATCTTACACAGAAAATATGCACAGAAACGAAGTCAAAATAACACATGTGATACATAACACAGTATAAGAATATATATAGGCCTAGAAAAGTATGTAAAACTTTGTCTAGATAAATTATTTGGGAATTACAATGGGGATTTATATTCCGATAATCGTTTCGTAAACGGAGTCCTGCATTCCATAAAATATTTTAAATTCTGTTGACGGGAGATAACTCTATACATTAAAACAAGAATGTTGTGCTTCATATGTCAATCAATAGAAAGTGGGCGTTAAATTTAACTGAGCAAACCAATCGCTATTCAGAATGAGACAACAATACAGCTTATGCTGTTACATAACTTACATTGTGTACTTTCAATGCATGAAAGGTGTTATATTGATTTATGGGTAGGCCTTTAATACTCATGGTAAATTTATGACATTGAATAATTAATTAGGGGAACAAAACAAATTTTAATTCTTACCTCCTGGTATTGTAACGAGATCGGTGTCTAGAGCTTCGAGTTTGTCGATGGTGTCCCGGGTCTTGTGGGGGCGATATACGAACATGGCTTACAGTGGAATAACTATAAAAACAACACCGGACCGCCTTTGAAATTTTCCATTGATCTTTTCCGTTGATTGAATGTCAGTAAAACAGGCCTACCGGCCAGTTAATAATTGAACTCAAACAAGACACAATGTCACAAAAATCTTCTTTATTGTTTTCAAATTTCAAGAGTAATCTAACCTTGAATATAGTTTCTTGTATTCATCTTTTCCATACACTCAGTACGACACCTGTTTAATACCGGGCAGTTATTAATTGAACACAAGAAACAAGACACAGTGTAACATAAATCATCTTTATTTTTCTCAAATACTGGTATATATTTTGGAGGGGTTATGGTTAGGGCTAGGGAGGGGGTGGTCTTATACCCCGGAAAACTTACTTCTAGTGAAAATACTGGGGTGGTCTTATACCCGAAAGTGGGCTTATACCCGCGAGAATACGGTAATATACTTACAACATATCTATATATTCGAGTATTCCTGACTTCCCCAACTGTGCATGTGTATTAAATGGGCATATAATTAATTACCTGCAGGTCACCTCTAACATTTCAACGGTAACGATATATGCCTACTTTGGGACTAATGGATCTTCGGATAAACGAAATAAGCAAATGACTATGAAATCTGTCCCTAATAATATGATGTCACCATGCTGAAATGCAAAATAAATCAGCGAAATAGGCCTATTAAAGTTGTTCCATTTTATTTGCATTCGACCATAGTAAATATTTCAGGAATGTTGGGGAAGGTATAAAGTTTGTTAATTAAAAAATACACGACTTAGTACCCGGTTGGGTAATGGTTAATAACATGTGTTACCGATTGAATCATTACCCGTGACTACCCGCCCCTGAGACGACCCGCCCGTTTCACTTCGACGCGACCCGCCAGCCTAAAATTAATTTTATGTAATGTATCATCGATAATATGTTTATTCGAGTTTAATGAACGAAGTTTTAAAAAAAAATGAAAAACGAAGTTTAATGAACGAAACGAAGTATAATATGAATATGAACGAAGTTTAATGAGCGAAGTTTAAAAACTAAATTTAATAAGGAAGTTTAACGGAATGGTGTGAAATGAACACAAATATTGTACAAAACAACTAAATGTGTGGTGCGAATTAAGGGTACCATGGTGCGAAACGTTGTTTCAGCCATCCAATGAGTCGGGGTGATTCGCCGAGCGATCTATAATAGCCCGGTCAGGCTTAAATAGACTGATCGGTCTTCCAGTCAGCATGCATCTGGGAAGAGGGCCTGGATTCAATCTAAACTGTTCTATAATTATCTTTCAACCAATACTTTAAAATTTAGAGGTCCCTCTATTATAACAGTGAGCAATTTGTCAGGAAGACCGATCAATCTATTTAACTCAATTGGGCTATTATAGATATATCAGTGGTTCACCCAGACTTGTCCAACTGATTTTGGATAATATATACAAGCAACAAGCGAAATGATTAAAAAAGTATTTATTAATTAATAATCATCAATTTCGAATAGTTCATCAGCTCCTTGCTAGCAGTGTTGAAAACGGACCACGTGGGATTACCATCGGAGAAAACATCGAAAATAGGTGTTTTACTTCTCATTGCATTGTATTTTTATAATTTTTTCCACCAAGAATGTGTGGGGAAACTGCAGACAACTGTTCTAGGCATATTACAGTCCAATATATTTTACTCTTGGTAGATGAACATTTAACTAAAACATAAATCTGACTTTCAAAATGACCTGTCAATTGCGAAACGTCAAGTTCAACAATGTCCAGAGAATCGAAAATATTAGTTTTAGTTTGCGAATGTTAAAAACTCTATTCTTACGCTATGAATTGGTGTTGCATGGGGAAGTGGGCGGGGACTAAGTAGGCCTACTGTGTTTTTAGGAATGGGACTTATTTAATTGGGGGGGGTGCGTGTAGGCCTGTGCGTTGGTTATACATATGTAGGCTAATGTATCTAGTTTGTATACTCGATCATCTCGTAGATTAAGTGTTGAGTTAACACATAAATATATAGGTTTAGATTAAGTGTTGAGTTAACACATAAATATATAGGTTTAAGGGTTGCATATGGGGAAAGGGGGGGCTAAGTAGGCATGCATATATAGGCCTACCGTGTTTTAGGAATGGATCGTGGCTAACTATTTGGTAGGCCTAATTTAATTTGGGGGGGGTGGGCATAGGCCTACCGTGTATTGATTATACATATGTAGGTTATCGTATATCTAGTTTGTATACTCATCTCGTAGTTTAAGTGTTCAGTTAACATATATATATCATCGGCGTATCCAGACGCAGATTTCGGCGTAGTTATGTCGATCATACGGCATGTTAATTGTGGTAACAAATAAATGATAAATGAATAAACACATTTGTATTGGTTTGATATAATTCATGGCAAATTACCGATGGCGACATAAATATACCGATAGGAAATTACCGGTAGAATTTACGGCAGAATTCACGGCAAATTACCGATAACATTACCGGTGAAATTACCGATAACATTACCGGTGAAATTACCGGTAAAATTGCCGATGAAATTACCAATGAAATTACCGGTAAAATTACCGGTGAAATTACCGGTAAAATTACCAATGAAATTACCGGTAAAATTGCCGATAAAATTACCGGTGAAATTACCAGTGAAATTACCGGTAAAATTACCAGTGAAATTAACGGTAAATTACCGTTAAAATTACCGGTGAAATTAACGATTTTGGCATTATTTTACCGCCTCTAGAGGTAATACCGGCGGTATTACCGTTTTAGTTTTGACAAGGTCCCTAATACAGATGTTAATAGTAACTATGGTGTTATTTACAACAGTGTCAATGGATAACTGGGTTCAATCAATGTTGGCAGTAAATTAGGGTGAATATTTTGCCGATTTTCGTTGGTCAACTTCTGAAATTTCAGGGTGACTTAAACTTCGCCCGGCTGCAAAATTAGGGCGAAGTGAGCATGAATAGGGAGACTTCTTCGTCCATTTCGCCCTCTCGGCTGGTCCCTGATTCAGTACCATGTCCCATTTAAAGAAACACATATTCATTTACTTGAGCTGCAACGATTCATCGTGATTTTGATGTATTGCGATACACCAGGTATGAAGGTAATTACGTTAGCCAACAGGAATTTGACGTTATAATATCATTGGTTGTTGCCCCACACTGGTATATGTTGCCCCACACTGGTATATGTGCCATGTGTATCATCCGATATGCAACAACAAACATGCTTTCACTTAAGTATCATCTGTGAATACGATAATGGAAACATAAACCAGTAGACGAACTAAATATGTGCATATAAACAACCGTTTATCTTCATTTTATCACACATGTGAGTCAAAAATGACATTTTATGCAAATTTCTTTTTGCCTATGCGAGTATGTCCTTTAAGTTTTTTACCCACGGACTCGTGTCCTGATTGAAAAAAAAAAATTCATGATTTTTGAAAACAAAAAAACGTATTATAAATAAAATAATTAAACCAAATGTCTTTATATTTGATGTGCATTAATCATATAAACCATAAAAGACTTCCGATAAAAGCGCAAATTATTAGCAAAATCTTTTTTCACGGGTGAAGTGACAATCATAATGGAACTCGACAGGAAAAACATTCCAATGGCCAGTTCCGCAACTGTCACGCTGAGATTTTGCTTAGCTGTGGCCGATTTAATTACGACTGGGAAAAATGTTCATATTGCACTATTTGGAAATATAAAATCACCACCTAAGAAATAATACATAATCCAATATAAATATCAATTTCAAGTTGTCATATTTTACATAGATTACCCTCGCGGCCACGCATAACGCAATCAACAAGGAAGTGTCTCTGACAACCACTTTCGTTTTCGTCGAAACCACGTGTTTATATTTCGTTTATATTTCATTTTGTCGGCCAAAACAGTATTCTAAGTAAACATTTTGCAAATCTAAAGCCTAGCAAAGGAAGAAAGGATTTAATATGTGCCCTTCATGATCTTAACCATCAGCGGAACAAAACATCATCAATTTAAATCGTCATTATTACTCGTTATTCGAGTCTCAAATCCGAGTGTTGAAAATGCAAAAATTAAAGACGTCAAAAGACGATATGGACGCTACAACAAAAGACGTCAAAAGCCGATATGGACGCTACAACAAAAGACGATACGATGGAATAAGGGTTAAAGTGATTATGAAAAGTTCTGACTGTTGTGGTCTCCAGAGTCCCAGTCTTATCAGTCTTTGCAGTCTGGTGCACAATCCAACAGTCATTGACTGTCTTGTTTACGATAGATTATGTATTTTTTGTAGATGGGCAGCAGAATCTTCAGATGAATCTAGTTCATATTGGGGTGAATCCTTATCAGAGGAATCCTCTTCGATGGATGGCAGTGAGGTTGAGTGTGAAGATGAGTACACAGGTAGGTTCTGCTATGATGATTTATTGTGGTGATGTTGAGTGTGAAGATGAGTACACAGGTAGGTTCTGCTATATTGATTTATTGTGGTGAGGTTGAGTGTGAAGATGAGTATACAGGTAGGTTCCGCTATGATGATTTATTGCAGTGAGGTTGAGTGTTAAGATGAGTATACAGGTAGGTTCTGCTATGATGATTTATTGCAGTGAGGTTGAGTGTGAAGATGAGTATACAGGTAGGTTCTGCTATGATGATTCTGTTTATTAGTTTCCTGAGCTATTCTGCTAGATAAGTTTTGAATAATAAGGTCATATGTTTTGAAAACTAAAATTGATTCTTGAATGATGAATCCAAATCCTGGCAGCACGGAGTGTTTGATTCTGATGTCGCAAAAAATCAGCGCAAATCAGATGGGAAATCAGCAGAAAAAATAGTTCTCAAATATTGTTTAATTAAAGAAAGCTACCTGTAATTGACTATCAACTATTTGAAGCCTATATATAGAGGATCTACAACGGGTCCCCAGCTTATAGCGGAATTTACAAAACAAGTCCATTAAGCTAGGTCTGTACCAAGCCTTTGGCCAGGTCCAGACCTAATTTACTGGACGAGTTTTGTAAATTCTGCTACATACTGGGGACGAGTTGTTGATTCTATTGATTGCATGATCCAAAACCTTGACAAAACATACTTAAATCAACAAATGGAACGCAAAACTAGCATCGGCTTCTGTAAGGCATGCGTGACGTTTCACATAACTATGCGTTGTTTGCCTGCGTAAAGAAAGAGTCCCATATAAATAAAGATTCCTTCGCGTATTTAATGGCATATATTTAATTGACATATTCAAACTCTTCATTCATTATAGTTGTTGGAAAAATATTGGAGCCATAGTATTCTGAGACGTAGCATACCTAATGTAAACAGATGACAAACTTAAAGTCAAAGGTCACCTGGCACTATTTTCTGTTATTAAACGAATGTTTACTGTCACAATTTAGAATGGGTTTATTGAATGGAATAAGGGTAGGATCATGTAATAAATAGTAATTACTGTACTCTTATGGCATTTATTTATAATATTTGGTAATTTATTTGATATTTATCAAATATATATTTGAATTTTTTGAACACGTTCGCATTTGCACCAGTCTTTTGCTAGTGTTGAAGGGATATACTGCCTTTATGAAACTATTTCATTGGACATGTCCTTCATAATGTGTAGGTGATATATGCTTTGTTGCAAAAATGCGCTTACGGAGGAAGCTATGGACGAATCCAAAAGTAATGACAACTAAATTTAACCGGAAACAGAAACAAATATATAAGCAAAACAACACGCTCGATTTTTTTGATTTTCAGATTTCCTTATGTATGAATAGAATTTTCTTTTTTTATCGCCACTGATTTTTCTTAATTATTTTTGTGTTTTGATTAGAGTTTTCAGGTCTAGAGAAGCACTGCAAATAGACCGACATGGCATTTCAACTTTTCCAAAATTAGCTTCACATTCTTAATATAGGTTGTCTACTTGAATTGAGTCATCCCGATGAACAATTAAAAAACTTAATTTAATTGGAGTTTTCTCCGAAATGAAAAAACTCTTGATTTGATCGGAGTTTTGTATATTAGTAAATTTATCTGATCTGCTAAAATCTCTGATTTGGTTATAAATATCAGACAATTCAATCTTTGTCTAATGAACTATTATTAATAGAAGATTAAAGTCCCAAATAAATGATTCCCAGACCCCGATTTATATTATAGGATACACAGGCTATTTCCTGTGTCACCAGTGGTGTCACAGTTAAAAATGGAAAATTTAAAAACTCATATTTAGGTTTTACGAATAATTGATATTAATAATATGTACATAGATGGGGAATACAAGGGGAACTCAGGTAAAGTTTTAGTGAGTGTTTAGTTGCAGTATTATTGACTCTGTTACTTTTCCACCTCCTTGTTAGGGCTTTGGAATCTGTAGATTTCTGTCCGAAATATTATTAAGGAAGTTATGACTTAAAAATGAAACATTTAAGTTTTACGAATAACTGATATTGATAATATTTTGGGCCCACCTATCCTCCCCGCTGGGAGTCAATAATACTTTCCAGAATGGCGGCTTCTTATAGCGCCAGAAGGAAAGTGAAGATAGTGGAGTGGTCCACTCACAAGCTGTGGGGTGATTAAATTGCTTTAATCTGATTGGATGGGTTCGCTACACTCCACCACAGGTGAGTTTATTATGCTAGAAGGGGATAATTCTGACCGAAATATTATTAATATCAGTTATTTGTAAAACTTAAATTTGAGTTTTCAAATTTTTCATTTTGACCACACATAAATTAAAGCTTGAGTGAACGAATTCATTCAAAAAGAATTCTCCTGTCGACAACATTCACCATGTGTGAAGAACAGAAATATGATTTACTGGTCTCAATTTCCTTCCAACTAACTCAGTTTAATATTCTTTCATTACGAAAATGTCCCGGTCGCATTCCATTTTTGGACAAGGCCAACTCTGCTGTAATTTTGTCTAAAAACACATTCGCTTGTCACATTTAAGAGAGATCAAAACAATAAACATCTTTGATACCAAAGATAGTTCCATTTACTTGAAAAGTTAATTTTTGCCAATTTTGATGTCAAGTTTGTGATAGTAAAATCCAATAATTCTGGTAATGTCAGTGGTTACATTAGTAACACTTTATAGTGGTCATCTCAAAACTACTATCGGGATCCCGATAAATATTCCGATAACTCAAAAACTATCTTCTAACTTTCCCGATAGATTCCGATAGAGCGGTGGCGATTTCCCGAACATATTCTGATACCGCATCTAAATATTCCGATAACAAGCTGAGTTCCCGAATATTTCCTGATAAAAGTCCGAAAGTGATATAGTGTATTGCGGATAACTTTCCGATAATTTACCAATTTATTTCAGTATGTCTGTTTTGATAATCGATGAATCGAGCATGTTGTTTTGTTTATATATAAATTATTTTTCTGTTTCCAGTTCAATGTGTTGTCATTACTTTTGGAATCGTCAATAGCTTCCTTCATAAGCACATTTTTATTGGGGTGGAAGCTTGATTAAAACAGTTAAAACTCTACACGTTTCAAGTTTTGATTCGATGTTATTAAATTGTCCATTGAATTATTTTTACAAATTATACATACAGCACATATCTCTTAGACACACTATGAAGGACAGATCAAAAGGAATAGTTAAAGGTAGTATCCCTTCAACACTAGCAATAGACTGGTCCAAAGTGAATGTGAGAAAAAATTCAAATATATATTAGATAAAAATCGAATAAATTACCAAACATGTGAATTAAATGCCCTAAGATTACTATAATTACTTAGGGGATAATGGTGTGGTGTTTTGTGATTTTGGAAAGGTACATGGCGAATATACTGTGGCAAATTTAGTTAATGGGCGACGGCGGAGCCGGAGCCCATTAACGGGTATTTACCACAGTATATTCGCCATGTACCTTTCCGAAATCACAAAACACCACACGGTTATCCCCATTCTAATGCTCTTTGAACTTATAAACGTTATTTAGACAAACAAATGCCTCGTAATTATCAACGAAATGTGCGGCCATAGAATACACTCAGCCAATTCACGACTTTTTATTTAAAATTTAATGCGCTAGATAAAATATAGTCCCTCAATTAGCATCGCTCTTATCGTTAAAAATGCTGATAAACATGAAAAATTGCCACCTCAAATAGAAATAAATATGCACAACAATTAGTTTCTGCATGTACCTGATGTCTTTTTCAGATGTTTACCACTTGAAAATTGCGGATTTGATTTACCGCGTACTTGAAGTTGAATTGAAACAATGGGACATTGTTTACTCAATGCGATGTATTTCACACCGTGTCACGGTTTCATGTCAAGAAATTTGGTCAAATGATATTGATACACTGACATTGGTGGGATATAACGGTGTGGTGTTTTGTATTTTCTGAAAGTACATGTATACAGGGCGAATGTACTGACTGTCAATTTTTGACAAAAGCGACGCTGCTGGTTTGTTTATATAGCAACAAGCTAGTAAGGGAGCATGTCAAAACCTCTTTAGCATATGCGACTTTCGATGTAATCTGACATAATTGTGCACAATGTCGAAAAATAATGTGATAACGTCGAAAGCGACTGACCATAAAAACGCTATAACGTCGAAACCACAACAGGCTAAACATTTTAGTAAAATGTCGAAACTTTGATTGATATTCGCAAACGACGAAAAATTAAAACATCGATGCGATGTTGTTACACTTCATAAATTCGCCCATTTATTTTTGCTTCTGCGAAATCAGATGCCAGCTGAATTTTGATTGGCTGAACTGTGTGAAGGAAAATAAATTTCAGCCAAAGGCCATACAAACAACTCTATGTGGTTAACATACAAGTACAACGACTTGACAGTTCGACTGTTTTGATACCTATGAGTTCACATAAGGCCTAATTAAACAATAGTCAACACATTCCAAATGTGTGAAGTGGTGACAATTAGCGAAAGGCTATACAAACCTATGACGTATACCGGTCCCTCACAACTATGCATGAACTGTGCGACAGATTTGTTTGTGTTGTGATGTCTTCTCAATTAGTGAACAATGGTTTAACTCGTTGGCCAAAACAGCACATTTGATATATAAAATCCCAAATCAAGCGACTTGATGTCATAATAATATCAGTTCAATCATGGCTACGAAACCGTGATGAAATCGAATAGATCTATCATTAGCGGGCATATATACGCAGTTGGGAAATTATTAGACCAGCAGTTTACACAGGTCGATATTGCGAAGTTAGGGTTTTCACAACCCCAGGTATCACACATCCAACAGAAAACGGATGAAATCACACAGAAATTTGAAACCAGCTGCACCAACCCACAACGGGAGTGACAGCCGTCCATCCAGCAAAGCATGGATCCGATATAGAACAAGCCCTGGTCACGTATCAATGCCAGGCATAGAGCCATACCCCCTAAGTTCATTGTTTTATAATGGTACAGTATAATATCATTATCCATGTTTTAATTATTTATTCAATAAAGAATCAAGAAAAATATATCATTCAACTCCTCTGCCAGCCATTGGTACCCACAAACGAAACTAGGATTGGCCTGGGAAATTACAGTGCTAAAAATAGCACAACATAACAGGAAAATCTGAGCACGTGCAATTCGTGGAAATTCCAATTTAACAAACTATTATATATTCGGTTTTGTATTAACTTAACTTTATAGCATCTGATCGCTGATATATATTGAATAAAATGTGTAGATTTGAAATAAAAGTCGCCGACGAATTAATAGCGCTGCGCTTCCGATATCTATCTAACAATGATTTCATACTTATATTGCGAAAATGAAAGCATTGTTTACGACACAAGTTCACACAACTAGCACCGGCTTTACAGTATTATCAGAATCCTACGATGTTGCAAATTAAATTCAGAGCTTTGTCACCTTTTACTGTAGTGTAAACCCCCTGATTTGCGTTCACATTAAACTGTGGGTTTTATATAGAAAGACAAATTGAAACTAGAAACTCTACGTGGCACACGGAAAGTATACTATAAATCGGGGTTGTGGAATAATTTATTTTGGCCAGGACTATTCTTTTATTCATAATAGTTCGCACAATTAAACGGTGACTGTTTACCCAAAATGAGGACAAGTTACATAATCACACAAAAAAAAACTTATACAAAATCAAAATTTGCATTGTTTACGGTACCACTACAGCACTCATAATTCAACATTATAGCAATTAATAGCACTTGCTTCACCAGATATTGGGGCCTTCAACCTTTACTGTAAACCTTTACTGTAAACCCACGGATTTGCGGCCACATCAAATAGTTTTGAAATGTGACATGGAAAGTAGCATGTGTATCCTATCATATAAATCGGGGTCTGGGAATAATTTATTTGGGACTTTAATCTTCTATTAATAATAGTTCATTATTAAACGAAGTTTGAATTGTTGGAATTCTTATCGGAGAAAAAGCACGGACACCGATATCTTCCAGTTCGCGACACATCAGTATAAAACTGCGACCATGGCATAACACAAACTGTCTTGCCGATCATATCAACACTACAGCAATATTGACGGAAACAATGCTGCGATCTTGACGAAAACAAACGCTGCGAAAACACGTCGAAACAAAACAGCAAACATTTGAGCAAAACTCACAATGCTGCGATCTTGACGAAAACAAACGCTGCGAAAACACGTCGAAACAAAACAGCAAACATTTAGAGCAAAACTCAGAAACTGCGAAAAAAAACTGTTATAATTGCGAAAACATTGTACTAAGGCGGTGAAAATGACGAAAAATTGATGAAAACGAACAATGTTATGGCGTGCGATAATGACGAAAAAACTCTGATAATCTTGAAAAAACAACGATAATGAATCCATATTTTTCGCACTTTCTTCGCATTTTTTTCGCATATGCAAAAGAGGTTTTGACATGCTCCCTAAGGCCCGTTTTATACGTCGCGCCAAACACGGGTCGCGCTATCTTCGCCTGGCTCGACATTGGCGCGTCTCTGGCTCGTGTTACGTTTGTTTGATTTATACGTCGAGCCAGCTGGCACGTGCTGTAATCGTATATTTCGAACAATTTTAGCATTTCTGATACAAAATGCCGTCTGCTATAATCATTTCCGCGATAGTGTCCTCTGACAATGCACTATAAACTGGCCCTCTATACAGTGCATGAATCTCATAATTTACGCTTTCGTTGGTTTCAAAATCGGGAGCTTGTCATTCATTTCCCTTGAGCCTTCGAATATATATATCTCTGCAATATATTTATTCCCAACTTTCGCGAAACGTCCTTTGTCAGTCGATACATGCATGTCCCCGTAGTACCGTACAATTGCCGTCAATGCATATTTACAACGGCCAATAGTTAGCACGTCTGTGGCTCGACGCTGTTTTATACGACGTGCCAGACACGGGTCGCGCTAGGATGACTCAAGAGATAACGTAATGACGCCAAAAACTTCGAATTGCGCATGCTCTCCACCAAAGGGTTTTCTAAATGGGGGATGGCTTTCCCTGAATCATCTTAGCGCGACCCGTGTTTAGCACGTCGTCTAAAACAGCGTCGAGCCCCAGACGTGTAGCACGTCGGTACCAGACGTGTAGCACGTCGGGTCGTGCCAGAGAAATTCTGACGCGCCAGTTGGTTTTATACGTCGTGCTCCAGTCGCGCTATCTTGGACTTTGTCATTTTCACACTAATTAGGCTGGCGCGACCCGTGTCTGGCTCGACGTATAAAACGGGCCTAACGGAAGTCAGTAGTAAGGGCGCCAACTCTATACATCTACTCCGTAACGTCGCCGGCATGTGCTGCGTATATTAAAAAGGGTGACGTCATGGAGAGAAATGGAACAGTGAGCAGGGCTGGATTTGGCATGGCCGAGATTAGGAATTCAGCTAACGGCAATATTGGCTCGTAGGAATATCTAACATTGAAGCGGTGAACCGGACTATACATTGCGACAGGTTATTGATGAATAACCCCCCGCAAATATGTGGTGTTTCCGGGGGTATATTGGCCTAAGTGCATTAGAATAAACACTGTCTTCAATTAGTTGATTTTCAATCGCAGGTAGCTTTGTTTAAACAATATTTGAGAACTATATTACCGCACCTGATTTGCGCTTTTTAGCTCACCTGAGACGAAGTCTCCGGTGGAGCTATAGTCATCACTCCTCGTCCGTCGTCCGTCCGGCCGGTCGTCCGTCCGTCCGTCAACAATTCTTTGAACGTCTTCTCCTCTGAAACCATCAGACCGATTGGGTTTATATTTGGTGTGGATGTTCCCTAGGTGACTCTTATTCAGATTTGTTCAAATGAGGTCACCAAGTCAAATAGTTTTGATGTCAGGACCATAACTATTTTTCCACATAGTAATTCTTAAAACGACTTCTTTTCTGAAGTTGTTGGGCCGAATGGGTTCACATTTGGTATGAGGGTACCTTGGGTGACTGTTTAAGATTTGTTCAAATGAGGTCACTGTGTCAAATGTGGGTGGGGCTATGGACGTAAATTTGAAGAATTTTTTTTTTTTTAGATTTAACTTATTGTTCAATTTAACCCCCCACCCTATAAATAAATAATTATGCTATAAATAATAATTTTTTTATTAAATAAAATATTTTTTATTTAAATAAAATAAAAAATATTTAATTAAAATTTTGAAGAACTTAGGACATTACATCGTCGGGGGGGGGGGGGGGTTAGGTACCTCTAGTCACCCCACTAAATTTGGTTGAAATCAGGATTTTGTGAGAAAACAGACAGATGTACAGAAATGTTCAGTAAGTTCCATATCCTTGCATTCCCAAGCGATCTCTGCTCTGTACCACCAAGCATGATAGAGGCATGTTGTGTTTAAATCAGTGCCAGATTTATAGATATAAACAGAACTTCTGTGGCTATAGGCAGAGTCCCCTGGGAGTGTATTCATGTCATTCATAATTTAAATGAGATTAATAGTGTTGAGCATTTGTTTTCTCAAGCTGTCAATTGTTTACAATATCCTGGTCATTAATATCAATTTAAATTCCTTTTCTCAAAGCTGTAATGAAGTGTGTCTAGCATTTGCGTCTAGCATTTGTACCCTGCACAACAGGCTAGCATTGCTAAATACACCCTTTGAGGGCCTCATTCTGCTTAGGCCTCATCTTCTGGAAAGTGAGTCTCAAATTGACATTTTAGCAGCTTTTTATGTTTACCCATACCATGTATGGTAAACATAGTGTCGTTGTCCGGATTGACCACTCGTCGTTCGTCCGTCCGTCCGTCTGTCTGTCCGTCCGTCCGTCCGTCCGTCTGTCCGTCCGTCCGTAGACACTTCACGTGTAATGCGATAACTCAAACATTTTCTATCCAATCAGAAGCAAATTTTGTATATGGGTATATCAACCCAAAATACAGATCGAGTTCGAATTTGGGTTTGATCCGAGTTTTTGTTACAGAGTTATGGCCCTTTTTCTACTTAAAATTCACACATTCTGCCATAACTCAAACATTTTTTATCTGATTGGAACCAAATTTGGTATGTGAGTTTCACAGCCCAAAATACAGATCTAGTTCGAATATGGGTTTGATCCGATTTATTTTAAAGGAGTTATGACCCTTTTTCGAAAAATAAATTGAAGAAAAAAATCGATTTAATTTTTTTTTTTTTTTTAACTTTTATAATAATAATAAAAAAAATGTCATTGACATTGTCATTTGTTTTCATTTAGATATTGATGATTATGATACAAGTTGATAAAAAGATTTCCAATGTGTCCCTTTAATTTTTTTAAATAATTAAAAACAATTATAACCATTATAACTCTGCCAAGGGTACCCCGAATCACCACACCAAATTTGATTAAATCGGTCCAAAATCTTGTGTTATGTACTGGTAAATCTGTTTGGAGCAACATTAAATCCAATTCACCAATTGCATTTGGACTACTTACTAGTAGCTATTGATAAACTTTCAGATAAAGCTATATTATTTTCTGATTTTTCTTATGCCAATGTGCAAATAATCTGATAAAGAAGCCTGTGGTATCTAATTTAAAATAAAGATTCAACAATAAACATCACATGATATTAACAGTAGACTTGGACATCTGTGTGCTGCAGAGTTATATCTTCAGATGGTCTGATATCATTATAATTGTTATTGGTTTAATAGAGGTCAGTGTTCAACATAAACAATTCCTGTGATTTTTTGACAGCTGTGCTATATAATTGATATTAATGGGTCAGTGGTGAGGTTGCTTATCTGTATACTAGGACACATTATTATTGTAAACTTAAATTGGACTCTCTTAACCCAAGTATTCCATGTCCAGGGCACACCTACACATTTAACCCACGGACTTGCTGGCTGTGGCGGTTTAGCATTACAGATCCTGTACCAGTGCATTCTCTTATATAAATGCCAGTGACCCATAAATTCCAATAATTTGTGTTATGTACATTTGTCTATAATAGTACATAACAGTATACTCTATAATTCAACACCAAAACTCTCATTTATCCGATCATATTAAATTTTTATCGCCAAGGGATGGGTTAACATCTGCCGATCGTGATCGGCCTCTCGTTTTCTTCTGTTGAGATTCTAAAATGCATAATTGAGGTGTGAAATGGGTGTGCATACTGTCATATGCCACCAACTTCAGCTGGAGAACTTCTGTCTGTCCCCAGGTCTCCCATAGCAGTTGATGATTAAGTAAGTTTGGGTTCCCAGATGGTGAATTTGGTGATTCTAGCCCACCTTACAGAATAGCATCACTACATTCCCCTTTTGGGACCTCAGACACACTTAATTCACGCTTGGCTGTTCCAATATTATTTACCTTGGTGGCATGTTTAGAGCTGTTCCAATTTTTGGAAAATCAATTAACTTCAACTCTTAAAAGTGAATGTTTAAAATTATTAGATGGACAGATATCAGAGATGGGGATTCATGTTTGTTCAAATAAGGGGCAGAGGTATAAGAGAATTAGCTCTGCCCCACCCACTTAACCTGTATCTATGATGTACGCTACTGGTATAATAAGATAATGTCATATTCTTGCAGGGATGTCCCACAGTGTTGGGGGGGTGATTTACAGATTTGTTCAATGAAATGTAATTTTTAAGCTCGCCTGAGACGAAGCTTTTGTCATCACTTCTCATCTGTCTCCTGTTCATCTGTCTGTCCATCCATCCATTTGTCAACAATTCTTTGAACATCTTCTCTAGATCATAAGACTGAATGGGTTCATATTTGGTGTGGATGTTCCCTTGGTGACTCACATTCAGTTTTGTTCAAATGAGGTCACTCTGTCAAATGGTTGTGAAGCCAGGGCCATAACTCTTGCCCTCCATAGTAATTCTTAAAAACGACTTCTTCTCATGTACCATCAGGTTGAATGGGTTCATATTTGGTATGAAGGGTCATTGGGTGACTGGAGTTCAGATTTGTTCAAATGGGTCACTTGTTTTAAATGGGGTTTCAAATTTATTCAGATGGGGTCACCAGATTAAATAGGGTGGGATCAGGGACATAACTGTATGTCTCTATGCTAATACTTAAAATGTCTTCTCAAGAGAGGTTGGACTATTTAGCTTACATATAGTATGGAGGATCCTTAGTGACTGAGATTCATCTTTGTTAACATGATTCAACCTGTTAAGAAATGACGGGGCTATGGGGACTTAACACTTTTGTGTCTAATAAAATCATTAAAATACAAAATGAATTATAACATCTACCTTGGAACTACCTGACTGATTAATCTGACATACATATAGTGTTTTTGGGTCCATGGATAATTGGGCTTCAAACATGTCTAAATAGTTTTATAAAAAGGCGCTTGTGAGATTGGAAATTTCCAACAATTGAGAAAGTTTGTGAGATGTCTGTTGTGAAATTCCAACCTAAGACTTGAGAGTCTGGAGCCCAGTCAGGAAGGGACATGAGCTAGAGGAGGGAGGGCATGATCAGTAGTGTACAGTTGGTAATTTAAAAGTAGGTATTCCCCGATCTACATACATGAAGCCTCTCTATCCACATATCCTGTTTAGATCTACTTCTTTTAAAGTGATTATGAAAAGTTCTGACTGTTATGGTCTCCAGAGTCCCAGTCTTATCAGTCTTTGCAGCCTGGTGAGTGACCCCACAGTCTTTGACTGTCTCGTTTTTTGGCATCATCAGTATCTGGTAAACAATTCACACTGTCAGGATTTGGATTCATCATTCAAGAATAAATTTGTTCTCAAAACTACGGCCAATAAATATAATTTCTCCCAATGTATCAATCACACTCAATGTAAAATTGCAAGATAATTCTTAAAATGCAGTTAACGAAATGCGCTGAATCATTATTTTTGAAAATGGCCCGTTTAGCACGTGGTTCGCCTCGCCGCCTACTGACACAAGCAATTCAAATAAAACATAACACAAGTTTTACGCAGTCAATTCTTTAATTTTTCACATCACAATTTGGCGAATTTTCTGGAGGCTATCTAAGTGAGATTCGATCACTGCTACTACTAAATTGTTAATGCTGAAAGTATACATATAAAGCGGGGACCCCATATGTCATGTTACAAATCTCTATACTCTCGACTAAAGCATAGAGAACATAGTAGAGATTCATGACATGATCGATCTAAATGCCCCCCCCCCCCCCCCCCCCCCCGAAACTGCATGACCATGCAGAATGTAGGCATAACAGCAGAATTTCATGTTTAAAGTTTAACCCACTGTGGAATTATATTTCTTTTTCTAGTGGCGAGTTTTGTTGTTTGTGATGTGCTGGTAAACAAAAATGCAATTGCGTTATAAATCACATCAAGTGTTCTGTCGTAAATTGCAAAAAGCCTTTGTATATTCGGAATATCTGTCGGCCTACAAGCCCGATATTTTTTTAAGCTGGAGTTGTCCCATGTTTGAAATTGTTTTTACCTGTTCACTGTGTAAAATCTAAAATTGATTTGTCTTCTTCAAGCACGATCAAGTGACTTCACGCATGACTGCATGTATATATGAGCATACACTCTGCAATGTCACATGTGTTGTTCCCAGAAACGTAAACATGGATGTCCCCAATTCCTGAAATCGGACTAAAAATAGAACATACGACATCTCATATTAAGACAGCGTAATGGTATATTATCTAGATCTGTGAGTTTATTTCTAAAGCACTCGATTGTGCATGCATTAATTGTGTCGTTGCGACTCGCGTATAAATAAAAATCTTTTGCATTTGCCATTTGGATAGTCTTTATACTCTGCTGCGTGGAATGCGCACATCTCCAAAAATACTAGGAGAGCAGCGCCCATTATTAAAGGTGGTACACAACTGCATAAATATTTGGGTATGTTCTCCGCGACTTGATTTTGAAGATTTCCCGATGGGTGGGGGTGTATTGTCCAGGTAAAATACGATATTGTAGCACCCATGGCACTGATCTATATAATAGTTCAATGACAGGTGTTCCCCCAATACTGTAAAACTATATATTATACTGACGATTTCTCATATCAGGAAACTATTAAATCAATAATAAAGATAGGCCTATAAAACCTATAATCCCAATAAAAGTTCGGTGTAATCCAGATACAGAAACTATCCAAACAGCTGCGGTGTTGTTTTCAGATTATGATAGTCCGAAATGAAAGTAAACTCCGAAAGAAACCCGATAGCTTATGTAAATATTCCGAAACGTTCCCGATAAACATTGCGTCATTTCCCGATAATAATTTCCCGATAACTGTATATGCTATCAGTATCTATCGGGAAATAGGCTGATTTCCCGATAGTAGTTTTGAGATGACGCGTTAACCCTTATTCCAACGTATCGTCTTTTGACGTCTTTTGTTGTAGCGTCCGTATCGTCTTTTGACGTCTTTTGTTGTAGCGTCCGTATCGTCTTTTGACGTCTTTAATTTTTGTGTTTTCAACACTCGGATTTGAGACTCGAATAAAGAGTAATAATGAAGACTTACATTGATTGTGTTTTGTTCTGCTGGTGGTTAAGATCATGAAGGGCACATATTAAATCCTTTCTTCCTTTGCTAGGCTTTAGATTTGCAAAATGTTTACTTAGAATACTGTTTTGGCCGACAAAATGAAAACAAACGAAATAGAAACACGTGGTTTCGACGAAAACGAAAGTTGTTGTCAGAGACACTTCCTTGTTGATTGCGTTATGCGTGGCCGCGAGGGTAATCTATGTAAAATATTACAACTTGAAATTGATATTTATATTGGATTATGTATTATTTCTTAAGTGGTGATTTTATATTTCCAAATAGTGCAATATGAACATTTTCCCCAGCCGTAATTAAATCGGCCACAGCTAAGCAAAATATCAGCGTGACAGTTGCGGAACTGGCCATTGGGATGTTTTTCCTGTCGAGTTCCATTATGATTGTCACTTCACCCGTGAAAAAAGATTTTTATAATAATATTTTTTTTAATGGACTAACATCATATTAATGCTGACATGTATTTCCACCTTGCCTTCCTAAATATTAAAAAATGTTGACATAGAGTATGTTCTCAGTCTCGTATTGGCTGACAAAATGAAAAAAAAACGAAACAGAAACACGTGGTTCACTGGTAGCGAATTTTCGGCGAAGACGAAATTTGATAAATATTTAATGTAGGTGAACTTCTCCACAAACCAAATGTTGGGAAACATATTCATTTAGTGTCACAATTGTTGTTTAATTTGAGAACTCGAACATTGCAATTCCAAATTGATGACTCAAAGTGGATCTTTCTGCTTTTATTGCACAAATTTACTCTGCGAAATCAGGTTATGTCGGAGCATCGGAATATTATTTCCGGTTGTAATGTAACTACGGACGCGGCCGTTGTTGTGCTATCGGCGGGATTCTGAACACATAATTAAAACTTTTTAAAATATATTATCTACAAATTTAGTATAATAAATTGATGAGATATTACTTTTATATATCCATCTGTTCAAGATTTCAAATATACCGCGCAAAAGACCATCGACCCTGATCGATCGAGAAAGAAATCAATAAAAAAAAGTCAATATCTCCTGGTTTGACATCAAGTCAGCCCAATGCGGGTGCTTCTAAATAAAGGCGAGTTTACAGTTGACATGCAGATATCTCAAATTCATCTTGGGAAACTTCTTTGCGTGTATGCATATATAATTACCGAGTATAAAGTAATAAGGTACTTATATCAACGCAATGTCGATAAAACAAAGAATATCCCAAGCGACACATTCGAGCACCTGCTGGCGACGTCTCAAGTTAGCCCACTGCCATTTCGAACAATTCGCGCTCGTTTTCTGTCATCTAATTAGCAACAATGTGGAAACTCCTGCCAATCGAGTGACGTTGTCATCTCGTTCTAAATGTCACTTGCCGTAAATGCTCCTCGATTCAAAGTGATCCGATTCAATTCTTCTGAAAAAAAATCTAGCAAAAATACCTCTATGATGTTTATATCATTGCAAACTACTGCCAATATACAAGCTGACTCTTCATATTGGTCCATGGGACCTATTGGGGTGGAATAATGAGGAAAATACTACCCATCCCCCAAAAAACGAAAAATTGGACTTATGCCACAGAGATCCATAATGCGACTTTATTTTCATGCAAATGAAGTCCAGGATGTCTTGCGAGATTATGGTCAATGACAAAATGATGCCTCATTGTTGAAAGTAGCAGAATAACCCATACGGCCTCAAGTTAAATTTGAACCCCCTGTATCACGAGGTGATAATAATGACATATTTCTTAATTTTATCTGGCATAATCTAAACTCTTTGTGTTTATCTTAACTACCTGCAATCGGTTTGTTTTGTTGGTAGTTTATAATAACTGACTACGGATGTACACATAAACTTATAATATCCCCTGATATCTATGACTGAAATCTGAAATATATTGATCGACAGTGACATATTTCGCGCCTAAACTTTTGGATGTCGGACAACTTTCTCACTGGATTTCGCTGAGCCTTGGACTCACTTTGGATGCCCGATTAAATCCCGCCAACGTGTAAGTATCCTCAAGTGTGTGAATCTAGCCACGGTGATCTGAACTGACCATTTGTGTACGGCTTATATGGTCTCGCCTGTGATATCGAAATTCTACGTTTGGCGATTGTGCTTAGATTGACTGATTGTATGTTGTATATTAATCCAGAGAATGCTGCACACGCTGCATGTTCTTACACATCTGTGTCACAAATATATGTCATTGGTATATACCATTCATTGGTGCGAGTGTGTCACATTCGTGTGGACTTTCTGTGAACATTCGTGTGGCCGACGTCAATGGATTGTGAACTAATCATGTGCTATTTCGTGGATGTAACAATTTAAATTTTATTAACTGTCAAACCAACTATTACTAACTGTTTATGACCTATATTTGTACATGTATATTTACTCTTTTGTGACATGTTCAATTTGTTGTTTTCAGGTTGAATAATATACCATTTATACAACTGTGGCGTGGATTAATCCCATATGTGAAACACGCAAAAGATGCAATGCATACAAACTTGGGTCCTGTTGTAGTGCGGTCTCCATCTGGAGATACTGACATCATAATAATACTCTTGTCTTCGTTTGCCGACAATGATAATGATTTGTTCATTGACAACGGTCATGGGAACTCACGCAAAGTTTTCAAATTGAACAGTTGCTCCATGTCCAGTGCAACTAAATTGTCACTCATCGGGCTACATGCATTTACAGGCAATGATTATGTGTCATCTTTCTTCAGAAAGGGAAAAAAGGCCTGCTTCACCCTCATGGAGAGAAATGAGAGATATGTCGAGGCTTTCAACACTTTAGGTTCTTCCTGGTCTGTGCCGTTGGACACCATGCACGTCCTTGAAGAGTATGTATGTAAACTGTATGGCAAACACCGCACGTCAAGTTGCAACGAAACACGGAAGGTGTTATTCTGGGAAAAATACAATAAGAATAAACAAATGATGGACCTCTCCCTCGTGCCTCCGTGTTGAGACTCTTTGATGCTCCATATCAAGCAGGCCAATTATGTCAGTCGAATTGGCGCCTGTCTATAATCGCCAAGATTGATCCACCAGACCCCCAGTTCCACGGTTGGAATGCTGATTTTCAGATTAATTGGACCGCAGAACCATTTCCGAGTGAGATTTCATCCATTATGTGTGATATCACCAATAGCGGATTGAGTGAAGCAGTTGATGAGGATGATTGTGTAGAAAGCGATGACGAGGTTGACGGAATTGACGAGCGTAATTTAAGCGACAGCGCAGAATTCGATTAATGTGGTATAGTGTTTGTTGAACTTTGTTCTTTCACATAAATGCATCTATGAAAGCATGCATCGGTCACTTCGATATAACTGTGCAATGTCAGACTCTACGTTATTCCTATTTCCAATCGTAGTAATACACAAAAGACCCTTCTGATATCAATATTGCTAGGAATATTCGTCAACATTTTGGGGTGGTCGGGTTGGTAACTAAGGGGCGTGGCTTATTGCGCAATATATAACACATGTCTAAGGTAAGTCTTTCCAATTATTTATGGAGACCCAATATCAACCAATCACATTAATTAACTTTGTCCGTACTTAAAGCGGTTCAACTTTCCGAAATCCAGTTAACATGATACCCGTTTTAAGAAATTTTACGATTTTTTTGCAATGGGGGGAGGGTTAAGTTTTTTCCGTCAAACTCGGACATTACTGAAGAAATTATAAAACTGTGTTATCTGACATATGTGTATATCATCAGCCTTCATTTCGGTATATTACTTTGAAATATATGTTGATCATTCTTTAATAGTTGTAGAGTGAATGAATCAAGAGCATTTTTCTGAATCGTCATGAAAATATAAGATGTGACGTCATCCCGTGATCCCCAGCATCACTCAAATATCACATACATGGGATGTTAAACCTTATTATATTTGAGGGACTATAGCTGAAGAGAAATGAACTCAAATTGAGAGGAATAAGCTGCACAAGTGTGAAATGGATAGTAATTTTCAGAATCCACCACATATGTTAAATAACCACAATTTGGTGTCGGGTACCGCCATACAAGTGACTATAAACTTAAAAAGCGTCCTATAGGTCAATGCAACATCCGGATCACGGAACTACAATAGTTCACTTATAGGAAAATGATAGTGCCATAAATTCCCGGCTCGGGTGACACCCCACCTCATCTGACGCCTAGCCTATATAGCTGAACGGTGTACCCATGTCCCAAGTGTGTCAAATCTTTATTATCTTTATTAAATAATGTTGACAAGTGATTTCCATTCCATGGGTTTGTGATATGCTGATTGAACTGTCTTTAAGTGTCTTACTGTCATGTTCACTATGACACATTTAGATAGAAATTCAATGCAACATCTCCCAAACCCTCCATGAGACTGAGAGTGACTTGCCTGTGTCATAATTTTCCTAAAGAACAATTTAAGTTCCAACATTGTTTAAGGAGATTAACATTGTTATATAGTATCTAGTGAATTTTGCAGTTTTGTCATCATGAGACACCAAAATAGACACTGGTAAACTATGTCAATCACTAGCTGATTCGATTCGAGATTCAATGTCGACATCAGGAAGGAGATTCGATATCGAGATTCGATGCAAAATGCCCGATTCGCAGATCCCTAATACACTCATCAGTAAGCCCATCCCTGCGGATAAGCCCAGTTTATGTTTTTGCTCCCCAAAAAATCATAGGTACGTGGTCCTCGAAGATAAGCCCAACCCCATTTTTAGAACTTTAGATAACGTCAGTATACATTGATGTCAGGGTAACTCTGAATCAAGATGACAAAGATTCATGCATACATCCACATACATGTATTTGTTAAATAAATAGAGCATTACTCTCGCTAATTGCCAATGCAAACTCATTAAAGGCAATGATGGCCTTGGTTGCAGGTTATAATTAAAAATAAAAGTTACCAAATTATGAATTGTCCTCAAGAATATACTAATAGTGTAGCATAATGATTACTCACAGAAGACACTATGTGTGAACCGAGCATTTGTTTATAAACAGCATGTATAAAAGACTGAACAACATGGCGATTTGTGTACCCATAGCATAGTATGGTACATATAATGTCGACATCCGGATTGATCACTCATCGTTCGCAGTCCGTTTGTCTGTCCATCTGTCTGTCCTTAGACACTTCATGCATGAGCCAATGATGAGCTTCTGGTGTTTCATTGAGGTTTTTCATAACTACATGTCCACTGTCCAGGCACTAGCTCCCACTTGCCAACCGGAAGTGGCTTTTGTAAACCATCCAGAAAGTATGTGTGCACTTGATGGATAAACTCAGCTAACCTTAATGCTTAATTGATCATTTGTACATCTCTGGCAATATTGTATTACTTTTACTCTTGAAAATTGCACTCTACCCACTATAGCGGGCTGCTGGGATGAAAGTAAATTACTTTGTGCCCGCTTTTAATTGCGGGCTGCTGGGTTGAAAGAGTTAAATGGGGTCAGCCGGTAAAAAAAAAGGGCATGTCAGGTTGAAAATTTTCAACAGTTGGGAAAGCCTGAGTTATCAGTTGTTAAAATTGCATCCTTATGGGGACGTGCAAATGATATTTTAAGAATTTAGCAGTTTAGTCTGGTTTGGAGTTTGAGATGATAGTCCGAGTTATGGGGGGCAGAGGTGTGCAGTTGGAATGTTCAAGGTAGACACCCTTCCACTCAACAGAGACCCAATATCTACCTCCTTGTTTAGAACTACTTGTTTGAAAGTGGTTGTGGTCTTCAGAGTCCCAGTCTTTACAGTCTGGTGAGCGACTCCACAGTCGACTGTCTGGTGTACTGACAAAGTTTGATTCTATTGGGTACTCATTAAAGACATTACAGGCAGGCATCACTCACCAACCAAAATACAAACAAATTTGAATAACAGTGGAAATTTATAAATTCAAAAAGTGTGATAGACACACACACAAACAGACTAACAACAGGATTTATATGTATAGATTATTGGACTATTAAAACATTGATTGATTTTATCTGTACATGATTCATACAATCCCGGCCTAATGTCAACTTTCTTTTCATAAAGTTTTCTCACCAATATTCCTTTACCTGTATTGACTACTATTACTAAAAAATTTACATTATTTCAGGTCTTTAAGTGATAATTTGTTTGATCAATTTAGCATGAATTTTGGCACCAAGTACATTTTGGTGTGTGTTAACCGCATATAAGGTTTGATGAGAGATGACTTCGGCTTGATCATGGGAAAATCATGTTGCTGATAAGGTCACATTTTGTGAATGATTTTATGCTTGTTGACAAAATAAATGCTGCTACCGATTCTGATATGAGAATCTGATTTTGTCATTTCTCACCACACCATTGGTCATTTCAATGTATAAATATAGGTGTAGATTATATTGCAGGGCCAGAACCTGATTCCAGACCAATGCCAGAGGCAAATATGGCAAAAGCATCACCCAAACTTGTTCCAACAGTTATTCAAGCAGCATCTGAAAAGAAAGGTATAGATGTACATGTACATATGTCAAAAATATATTCATTTTATAGCAATACTTTTGTTGAGTTGTTTAATTTTCTGACAATGATGACAACAATGACAATGATGAAGATGATGACTATAATGATGACAATTATGACAATAATGATAATGATGACTATGATGACGATAGTTTGAAGTCATTTGGCTTATCTGAACTCACAGCTTGTTGTTTTATAACAGTTCTTTCGGTTTATGTTTTCATTCTAGAGTAAAATTACTATTATAAATATCTAAATATTCTCCTTCAGAGAAAGAATATGTATAATATCCCACATAACAGGGTTAGAGTGAAAGACAACAACTGGAATGCGTTAATAGCTACCTGTTTAGAAAAACATAATTAGTTACAATAAATGTAGTAGTAGTAACAAATACAAACATGTGGGTGACAATTTTTTGAGGCACAATAACCGCATATAGATGTAGACCAAAGGGGCAGACATCAATCGAAAGTGTCTTCCCAAAACAAACCAAAAACAAAATGGGGAGGGAGTGTTTTCAAAATAAGCGAACGGCTTCGCCAATCAATTTATTGGAAAGAAAGTTAACACAACCGCTTCGAGCATCCCTTCCAGAAAAATATATAGTTCCCACGATTCTGCTCTACGATTTATTCCAATTCGAAAACTAAATAGCATTTCTGCCAAAATACCTGTACTTTACAATTATGTTTTAATTTCGTCTAAGTACTTCGCAACATCAGTGTATAGCTTTAATACTTATCTGAAATTTTATGCGTTATGGTGTAGTGATCTATGCCAGTGAAAGATCTCGCTACCAAACATGTTTGCGTTTGTACACAATTTTGGTTCAAATTCTCGCATCTGGTTAACCCTTTGGGATAAAATACGTCGCTCTTACACAACTATGTTTTTGTTGTTCCAGAATCTGTCAATAAGGAAATGGGCTGCTGCCTCTTTTACGAATCTGATTCTTCAGATTTGGAAATGTATCTTTTAGATAATGGTGAGTTGCTACTGAGAATGACATACCATTGTGTCATCTCCTTTATATATTTAGATGCAATTGCATTTTACGATGATTGTAAATATTCCTTAGTTGGTGTGTGCCGTAATTATAATATATTAGGAGAAAATACTGGATTAAAAAATTTTAATCTATTTGCAAAAACAATTACATTAGTGGCGACGTCATAATTATATTGGTAATTTCCCGTTTTTTTTACCCATTTTTTCCGGTATTCTGAAATCTTACTGAAAGTTAAGACGTCAGTTACGTTCCGGTAATGTGGAGTTTGTTTTCGGTAATTATTACTGAAGAAATCGGTAGAGATTTTGGAGAATTCGGTCTATATTACTGGTGAATTTGGTAGATTAAAGGTTAATTACCGGTTGTTTATTTCCCATATTACAACATCCCGATTTCTGAATTATTAATAGTAGACCGCGGAAAATGAAAGATTGTCGAAATTAATTAGGCCAAAATATATTGATGAATACTTGGTAATCCTGCCAGTAATACGAAGGGTTTTCCTTCAACTGTTGATGGTGTACATAGCTACAGACACTCTCTTCATTCGGGATGTTATGTTGTATTTCTCATGTTTTAACCCTTATTCCAACGTATCGTCTTTTGATGTCTTTTGTTGTAGTGTCCATATCGTCTTTTGACGTCTTTTATATTTTGCATTTTCAACAGTCGGATTTGAGACTCGAATAAAGAGTAATAATGATGATTTACATTGCTTGTGTTTTGTTCTGCTGCTGGTTAAGATTATGAAGGGCACATATTAAATCCTTTCTTCCTTTGCTAGGCTTTATATTTGCAAAATGTTTACTTAGAATACTGTTTTGGCCGACAAAATGAAAACCAACGAAATAGAAACACGTGGTTTCGACAAAAACAAAAGTTGATGTCAGAGACGCTTCCTTGTTGATTGTGTTATGCGTGGCCGCGAGGGTAATCTATGTAAAATATGACAACTTGAAATTGATATTTATATTGGATTGTGTATTATTTCTTTGGTGTTGATTTTATATTTCCAAATAGTGCAATATGAACATTTTTCCCAGTCGTAATTAAATCGGCCACAGCTAAGCAAAATCTCAGCGTGACAGTTGCGGAACTGGTCATTGGGATGTTTTTCCTGTCGAGTTCCATTATGATTGTCACTTCACCCGTGAAAAAAGATTTTTATAATAATATTTTTTTTAATGGACTAACATCATAATGAAGGCACGTATTTCCACCTTGCCTTCCTAAATATTAAAAAATGTTGACATAGAGTATGTTCTCAGTCTCGTATTGGCTGACAAAATGAAAACAAACGAAACAGAAACACGTGGTTGACTGGTAGCAAATTTTTGACGATGAAATTTGATCAATATTTAATGTAGGTGAACTTCTCCACAAACCAAATGTTGTGAAACATATTCATTAAGTGTCACAATTGTTGTTTAATTTGAGAACTCGAACATTGCAATTCCAAATTGATGACTCAAAGTGGATCTTTCTGCTTTTATTGCACAACTTTACTCTGCGAAATCAGGTTATGTCGGAGCATCGGAATATTATTTCCGGTTGTAATGTAACTACGGACGCGGCCGTTGTTGTGCTATCGACGGGATTCTGAACACATAATTAAAACTTTTTTATATATTATTTACAAATTTAGTATAATAAATTGATGAGATATTACTTTTATATATCCATCTGTTCAAGATTTCAAATATACCATGTCGAGTAAACTGTGACTAAATCCAGAGCCATCTGAACCGCACTGGGTTATTGCATACCGGCCGCTAGCGTTAGTTAATTAGACAGCGCTGTCTATTTAACTAACGCTGACGGCCGGTATGCCGGTAATCACAGTGACAACACAGCTCATATTTTTACCCTTTAAGGCTTGTTATACTAATTAATTTGCAGTCAGCTGCTTAGATATGTCTTCATAAGCAATGTATATCACGTTTCAAATTTCATTTTTTTTATTTTAAAATTTAATTTTTTTTTACATTTTTAGATCCTCATTCCAGCCTAATATACACCATAAAACTGTCTTTTTCATTGCAAGTTTATAATTTTAAATTTTAAATTCAAAGTTTAACTTAAAAAAAAATTAAATTAAATTTTTATGATTTTAAAAAAAACCTGAATCTTAAATGATAAATAAACGAAATTAAAAGTTTTAAAACCTACCTTACATTTAAAAAGGAAGACAGGTATTTTTAGGTATGGTAACTGGTAGCAAACTAATCTTCCGAAAATTTTCTGAGTTTTCTCCGCCTAAATTCAGCTATAATATTTTGGTCGGCATCTATGAACCGACAAAATAGGAACCAAACAAATATACCGTGCCAGTATAAGAAGTATTAAATAGTTTGCTGTCAGATGACTGAGAATATCCCAACCGCACCCACACCCAGGTCTGGTAAATTGAAAATGAATCAATGTTCCCGTGGATATATTTTCGATTGGAAAACGGGTATCTGTCGGGGAAAAATAGATCTACAATATCCAATAAATAGAATCATATGCTGTGACGTAATATTTCAAGATATAACGGTTTCAAAGTGAAGCGTTCTGACAGCCGCGCGAGCCTTGTGTATAAGAAGTAGCAAATAGTTTGCTGATGACTGAGAATATCCCAACCGCACCCACACCCAGGTCTGGTAAATTGAAAATGAATCAAAGTTCCCGTGGATATATTTTCGATTGGAAAACGGGTATCTGTCTGGGAAAAATAGCTCTACAATATCCAATAAATAGAATCATATGCTGTGACTTAATATTTCAAGATATAACGGTTTCAAAGTGAAACGTTCTGACAGCCGCGCGAGCTTTGTGTATAAGAAGTATTAAATAGTTTGCCGATGACTGTGAATATACCAACCGCACCCACACCCAGGTCTGGTAAATTGAAAATAAATCAAAGTTCCCGTGGATATATTTTCGATTCGAAAACGGCTATATGTCTGAAGAATATAGCTCTATAATATTCAATAAATAGAATCATATGCTGTGACTTAATATTTCAAGATATAACGGTTTCAAAGTGAAACGTTCTGACAGCCGCACGAGCCTTGTGTATAAGAAGTATTAAATAGTTTGCCGATGACTGTGAATATCTGAACCGCACCCACACCCAGGTCTGGTAAATTGAAAATAAATCAAAGTTCCCGTGGATATATTTTCGATTCGAAAACGGCTATATGTCGGGAGTATATAGCTCTATAATATCCAATAAATAGAATCATATGCTGTGACTTAATATTTCAAGATATAACGGTTTCAAAGTGAAACGTTCTGACAGCCGCGCGAGCCTTGTGTATAAGAAGTATTAAATAGTTTGCCGATGACTGTGAATATCCCAACCGCACCCACACCGAGGTCTGGTAAATTAAAAATAAATCAAAGTTCCCGTGGATATATTTTCGATTGGAAAACGGCTATATGTCTGGAGAATATAGCTCTATAATATCCAATAAAGATATTCATATGGGCTGACTAAATATTTCACGATATAGCGGTTTCGGAGTGAAGCATTCTGGGCAGCCGCGCGAGCCTTTGGAATAATAAGTCTGTCCGCACCCACACCCAGCATTTCGTTCTCGCTCCATTAAAAAAGAAGTCCGTGTGACAGGCTAATTACCTTACGCCATGTTAAAAATAGCTTTACCAGGCCCAGTCCGTCGGCGGTAGATCAAAGGTTATGTCGCCACAGTCTGCTGTCTGGCATGTGGGTAAGTTACGTAATCATGTGACACATCGAAAAATAAGCTGATACTATATATCGCATTTTTTTTATTTCATTAAACTTCAGCTTTTAACAAAAACGAAATGTACCAAGTGTATAATTGGAATCCTCGGTTGTGGTTTGAGACTTCAATGGCTCGAATCCGTTGATAAATACGGAAATTACCCATGTGCATGTATTAATAAAAATATAATCTACAACCAAAATTAGAAAGAACTGAATTCATACAATTAGCGATAAAAACATGTTCATGCACGATCGTTTGCGCATTGTTTATAGGAAATACAGGGTTTTGGGTTCCGTTTGCATTGAACGAACTAAAGGGTTAAATTGTCGTTTTGGAAACTAATTCAATTATATTTTGCTGATTTCTAAAAAATATAATTCGTTTGATAACTTTGTTTTGCTGCGTCATAATTGTTTTTATCGTTTTATTGGCTAATTGCAATTCTGTTTATCCTTTAAAAATAACAATACAATTTAACATTTTATACATCGAATAATAAACGGTGATTAATTTGCCAGGGTGTCCTGCCCATGCTCCCACAGGCTGAGATATGAAAGGAATATGGAGAGCTAATTAATTACTGGTTGTATGCTGGAGTCACCGTATGGTATAAAGCCAGTGCGGTTCACACCCAGGCGCCCTGCATTAATAGTGCTGGGAGTATATTTTAGTCACAGATAACTCGACATGACCGCGCAAAAGACCATCGACCCTGATCGATCGAGAAAGAAATCAATAAAAAAAGTAAATATCTCCTGGTTTGACATCAAGTCAGCCCAATGCGGGTGCTTCTAAATAAAGGCGAGTTTACAGTTGACATGCAGATATCTCAAATTCATCTTGGGAAGCTTCTTTGTGTGTATGCATATATAATTACCGAGTATAAAGTAATAGGGTACCTATATCAACGCAATGTCGATAAAACAAAGAATATCCCAAGCGACACATTCGAGCACCTGCTGGCGACGTCTTACTAAGTTTCGAACAATTCGCGCTCGTTTTCTGTCATATAATTAGCATCAATGGGGAAACTCCACCCCTAAACTTGAGCCAATGATTAAACTGACTTAGTTCATATTCTATACTATGGGAATAACATAATAAATGTATCGGCCACAACATTGAGTACTGAACCAGCAAGGCTGTCCTCGCTCAAGCGAATATTTGGCAGAGCCAAATATGTTATGTTTTTAAGTTATGAAAAGTGGGGGAGGTGTGATACTCCATTCACTCAAGTGCAGTAAAGCAAAGCGTTATTAGTATCGGCCTTGGATGTATGACAAACAAGTTTGACTTCCACATACCCATTAACCGAATCTGAGCAAAGGAATATCCTCTCCCGCCACCCTGAGCATGCCGCACCAAAATATAAACTGTGTTCCTTAATCTCTATGTTGTCTAATGTGCAATAGATGAGGAACATCTGTAACTCTGATGCAAATTGACCATAAAGGGTGGCCATTGGGGCAGCGGACAAGGATGAGCGACTCGGATGTGCAAGTACCGGTGCATGGAATCGATAGGGCAAATAGTATGGCTTGCCTCGCCGTGAATTTGATGGGGAATGCCCCCCGGTATTATGTTTAAAGTGCTGGAATGTGAGAAACATCCGGTGTTTGCTCTTTGAGATGGTAACATCGCCTTTACTGTAATACCAATTTTTTGTCATGGACGAGTGCCCTATCATATAGGGCATGTGTCTGAGGTGCTAGGTCGTTATGTACCAATATTTCACAGTGTTAGTTAGTTCGCCAACATCAACTCTGACTGGATCAGAATTGGATCGGTTTGAGCTCCTGTACACAGCCGTCTAAATGCATGAATTGGAAACTGACTGATCATATCCACCTGAACATTGGCAGTGCCCTGAACTGTATGTTATTGAGTAAACAAGACAGAACCAGTTACTTCAGCAGCTGATTGTCCCATGTTGTTTGACGTTTGATAATGCTAACTACTGCCTGATTATCTGAGTGAGTTTGGATCCCCAAATTTGGACTGCTAAAAGAATGGGATAAAATTCCAGAATAGCGATACTCAGAGTCTTCTCCTCTGTCCTTTGCTTTCTATTTGGGAGCCTTGATAGAATTCCAATGCCAGCAGTCCCAACGCAAGCTGGAGCTATGTTCCTGGAAAGATCTATCATAACCAAGCCAATCTGCTTTTAAAAAATGGAAGTCAAATGTCGTATTTTAGATTGGTATTTAATCATCGGGATGGCTGCTATGGGACACTTGAGCAAACAAATGGACATAAAAATTTCATAAGAATCCAGCTGTTTCTCAATGATCGAAAATGGAATTAGTGTGTCTACACTCATGGTCCTTGCCTTCCAATGACTCAGTAAAGTGTAATTGAATTGGACGCATAAAAAGACTTGCATTTGGGGTCAATTCCAGACAAGATGGTATTTTCCCCAGCAGTTCTAGGTATTGTCTGGCTGGTACATAATTTGTGAAGAAATTTCCCACAGACTTTTGAATACTCTCTATTCTTTGTGCAGTTGGATGAACTGTATTTTGTTTGAAATTGAACACTGCCCCTAGACACCGTTATTGTTTGAGTCGGATTTAGATTTGATTTTTCGGTATTTATTAAGAATCCAAGACTTCTTAGTGTGCGTAATACTACGTTTTTTCAAGGCTTGTTTTGACTGATTATTGCCATCCAGTCATCTAGATAAACACAAAGCGTTATATTTTGTTGTCTGATGTGTCTCGCCACATCTGCTACTACTTTTGTAAAGCAATGTGGGCCAATATGCCCTAGACTCATTGATAACCTGTTAAGACAACATGTTTACATATGTTTACCCATTTCCAATTGTGTCACATGTTCGGATTAATTCACATGCATCAATATCGGTCCAAACTCATTCTTATACTGTGGCTCGGACTACCGGTAGTATACCTCACCAGTGACCGTGACAGTGTTGGTACCCAGTCTGCTGGAGATGTTAGTATTCCTCGGATGATTCAACAATTCCAATGGTGGAAAATTTACTAACATACCAGGACAAAATGAGCAATATGAATCCAGCAATGTTCAAACTAATTGCATACCTCTTGTAAAGGTCTACAGACAATCAGAGCCGAGGGCTATTCAGAACAATATTTCAAACATTACTCCAAGGTAATCAACGAGACTACAATTGGATTATTTTCAAAAATCCGAAGAGTACTTGACTACTAGTAGTTTGTGTCACCACGACAAATTGATACCGATAAAACCTTTTCAATGGACTGCTAATTTTGGCTGAATAATTTAATTCTCGATAATAATATTCTAAACTATTCGAGATATTTAATGATGTAATCAGCTTCTCTTCCACCAGTGGGACATACCTATTGGTCTACAGCCACATAACATAAAGATGCATCAACACCAATATGGGACTTGCTCAAATACTAAATTAATTTATCAAGAGGAACCTTTGGATATACATGTAGCATCCTGACATGTAATTCGTGGAAAAGACAGAGCAGTATCGTTCTAAAGAAGGGACAGACCATTTGTTCTTAACAACAAATGAACCACACAAAATCAGTAACTTGCCAAACAATATCCTGTTGGATTGTACATTGTACATGTACAGTCATTAATAGGCTATGTCTCATTTCAACACAGACGAAAGAGAAAGCTATAAATGAGAGGACACCCAACTATGAGTATGAGTCCTTCGAATTGTGCCTGAGATGAAGTCTCTGGTGGAGCTATAGTCATCAGTCCTCATCTGCTTTCTATCTGTCTAGCCGCCTGTCCATCCGTCAACAATCCTTTAAACATCTTCTTCTCCAGAACCATAAGACCGAATGGGTTCATGTATAGTGTGGATGTCCCTAGGTGACTCATATTCAGATATGTTCAAATGAGGTCACTGGGTCAAATAGTTGCGAAGCCAGGGCCATAACTATTTCCCTCCATTGTAATTCTTAAAACGACTTAAAAAAGTACATGTTATAAATGTTGTTCTTTCACATTCCTAATGCCACAATATTATTTGAGAAGTCATCTATAACAGCACCGGCTATTACAGTTAATGCAACTTGCTCCCTCATATAAATCATGCAGTTCGTGTACATCTTGGTTATTGGAGCTGCATAGGTGTTTATGAATGGAACAAAATGTTATGAACTTTGCCAACAGTATGTCTGTTTTTGCCCACAAATGAAATTGTGACGCATGCATGGCACATATTAGCTAGTCTGAGATGCCTCATAGTGAACATGGCATTGCAGATGACGTGTTCAGTGGCATTTTTAATAATATCAACATGTGTTTGATATCCTATGCAAATACTGTCATGCAGAAGTCAACAATTCAAGGCACATCACAGATCACATCACGAGTTATGTTAATTAAGTTTAACTGTTTGTTTGTATTGTAACAGAATGATGTGCTCCCATGACTGTGCCACATCCCTGGCTGCACTATTGCATCAGAAATTATTTCATCATACGATGCAGGAAAAACAGACATGATTTGTTAGTTGGACAGTCGTACTTTAATAGCATGCTGACAAGATCATCCGATGCTGGTTCTCTGAGCTGAGGAAAACACGCAATCAAACCAGTGCAGTGATATAAAGTTTATAGTTTGTTTTGGTACACTGCACTGGTCATGATATATGAAAACTACCTTTAGTGAGGAGCCATTGACAACCTGGCCAATAACATCGTCACATGATTTTAGAAAAGCAGGTCACAATTTTACAATATAAGCGATGAGCGTTTTTTGCTCATCGTTCTGTCATCTAAGTTCCAATATTATTCCGCTCTATTGATAACTAACTGATCCCAAAGAAAGAAGACATGAGAAGCCAGCACCGGCTATCTAGTACTGCCTAGCAAAGCTATGATCAAATAAAGAAATCAACAGATCTATGGTTCCATGAGTTGTCATGACCAAACAAAAAACTACACTGTAGGTTCTGCCACACTATGGTGCACATGTACTTTGTAAAAATATTATTCACACATATTGTTGGTTTATAATACTGTTAATATCAAACCTTGTGATAAATTTGAAATATACATGTAGTCTGTGAGAGTTGAGTCCAGAATGTGATTGGTGATGATTTCACACCTAATAACACCACATTAAAGCCATAATTAGCTAATTGGATGTAACATTGCAGCTGCTGTTAGTATCCATGAGCCATAGAATAGTTGTACTGTATGAAACTTCTTGTGGTCATTCTTGAGATCTATGTCCCAGAATTATGTAGAACTTGCCCTTGGGTGTGCGATCAATCATTACATGTAACATTGAGGCAGATACTATTTGGGTTTAGGTCAGTTTGAACAGGACTTAGCTGCTAAGTTGTTAGCTGAAACCCCCGTTGGATTTCACACACTTTGGACAACGTTCACCCCTGATATGTTCAGTGATGTTGTAGTAGAGGTCTCACTGTCTATTCAAATTTTGCAGTGAAATTGGTTCACCCATTGGGTGCGCAAACTGCAGCCCATGATTATGAGTAACCTAGAATAACTGATGATCGACTGCACAATTGAGTGGTGTAGTGATCCAAGGTTTTATCACCAATAGTCATAGTGTCGTTGGATAATTCAGCAATCGTTTCCAGCGCTGTGGCACCTGTCAATGTGAAATAATAGAGGAGTACTCCTTCATTATGAATGATGACAGGTTGACAATTGCTGTCTGGTGAATAGTATAGATGCGTTGTGTCCACGAACTTGCGAATTATTACAAACGATTGCTGGGATCCATTGCATAACATAATATTTGCACTAGCACTAGCCCAACATGATTCGACAGAACAGGTTGCAGCTGAACAACCCATATGGAGAATAGCATGCAGGCACTGGTTTTATTAATTTTGCATGTGACATTTATGACAAGAAATTGAATATTCTTTTGGAACAACAATAGCCACTACCTGGTCTGGGTGTGGTTGCATAGTGCAAACTGGTATCATGCATGCTTGAACTGAGCTTTTAATTATTTCCATTCCAGCTGGTAATAACCTCCAGGGAAATGCTTAGAAAATCACAGAACACCCAACATGCTCCATTGGTTTAGAATACATATATTATAAAGTGAACTGTTTAAATTTTTAATTTCTTCCAGTCCCAGGTATAGCTGTTGTAGAGAGCCCACACTGCAACTTAGAGTCTTGTCGTTATTGGTATTTATCAGAACCTGCATGTTTTTATAAACAATTGTGTTCCTGCATGGTAGAAAAGATATTGGTGAATTCCCATATTTGTGCTATAATTGATGATGTCCGACATAGTCCATATTAATCTGAAAAAAGTATCCATAACATCTTATCACCAAGGTTGGCAACAGTATGTTTGTACTCCTTGAGTGGATGTTGAATAATATAAAGCTAGCAATGTTGAATAATATTATAAAGCTGGTAATAGGCCATGTCCTAGCTATTGTCAGAATAACAATAATTCCTGCATCTGATAATGATCCAGCTATGTGTTCTTCTATCTGCCCAGTTAAGCAAAGCAATAATGAACAAGAAAACCATAGTCAGAAATGGTAATGCCACCAAGATTATAGTATTACATATATAAAATAGAAATTATAAAAAATACATAAAATATTTTGATAACAATTGCGTTTAAACAAGTAATCCTTCAAATTATTACTAACAAAGCAAGTAAACGACTGTGGGGTCACTCAACAGATTATAAAGACTTGGACTTAGTATACTGTAAATACTCAAATTTAAATAATTAAAAGATAAAATTTAGCAAGTAGTAAAAGTTAATTTTCTCATTTAATTTTTTTTTTTGGTTAAATAAAGCAATAATTTAAATGTAACTTTTGGTTTAAAAAAATGATTGACCATGGCTCTTCCAATAATTGCGCGACTGACCTGGTCAATTGTTCTTAAGAAGTTGTTTTGAGAATTACTATGGAGGGAAATAGTTATGGCTGTGGCTTCGCAAGTAATTAACTTGGTGACGTGATGTTAACAAATCTGAACTCCAGTAAACCAAGGGCGCTCCATACCAAATATAAGGTAAATTAATAATTCTTTAGAAGTTGTTTTAGGATTTACTATGGAGGGAAAGAATTGTGGTGCTGGCTTCGCAACTATTTGACCTCATTGTAACAAATATAAATATTAGTCACTCAGGCAATAGATGTATCTATTCTGTATATTAAGTTATTGGGTCTTACGTGTCTTGAGATGTCTAATTAGTTTTCGATGGACAGATCGCACAAGGGACCCACGCCAATCTTCTCTGTTGGGATTCCAATTGTTGGCTTATTAAATATGCACATATGCTTAAGATACAGTCGCGCGCGAAGCACGCTCCCGTAAGTCGGGTTTTGGATCCCAGTTAATGAAAATATCATTGAAATAATTGGTTTCCCCCAATAAACATCCATATATTCAATATACATGTTTTGGAGCAGAATTAGGCAGTCCATATTGGACGCCATCATGGAATTTATTTTGTTTTAATTTTCACACATATTTATTAGTTATGTGGATGGAGTTCTCATTAAACCTCACATCCTTATATTGGTTACAGTAATGCCCAAAGTAATTGACCACTTAACCACATCAGAATTTTACTTCGCAGTCAATCTCTCGTCTTTAAATAGGATAGCACTCTTGCGCATGCGCCAATTCGAGCTAAATTCACTCTGTACTTTGCGTTTGTCGTGAGCGGTCACGATTTCAATTTGTCTCAGACAAATCTTTTGTACAAAATATAAGACATTATGTCCCAGTTGGACAAGAACTTAGACCTTCCGGGCAGTTCGACGAACTGTGAAAAAATTATGGACGCCGTTCATAAACCGCCGGTTGTAAAACCGACCAAGCCTTTGTCAAAAGGGAAGGCTCCCATTTCCGGGAAGGTTGCCACGAAAACGGGTGATATCACCCCACGTGGTAATGGTGATTCTGAAGTGCTTCGCTATTAGCAGCTTATTGCTGAAAATCAATCAATGCAGGGAGCCAAGTTGGTGGATATGCCCGAGCGGTTAGTTAATCTTGAAAACCAACAGTATGTGTATCCTGATTATTCCGCCAATGACGGTGATTGTAACTATTACGAATCCTATACCAACGACGTTGGCGACACGGAACAATTTCAACCAGATGAAGAATCTGTGGCAGCCGAAAAACAGGCACATTCCCGATTTACCGCGATGCGGAATAAGTTCGACTCGCAAGAGATTGTGGGGTCACATATAGACCCAATTCTTGCAGATTCTGTAACTAACATGTTTCGAAAAGGCATCGAGGATGACCAGTTTCAAAAAATGACACGGGACGAAACCAATGCTAGATCCACGGATCGGTTGTCAATAATTTCCATTTCTCAATTTTTAAAGAAATTTTAGGCTGTAGAGATAAAATTGGTGAACTCGCATTTATTCCTCTGTCGGTCCTTTGGGAATATACGCCGGACGTCGGTGGTACTGATCGCCTCTGAAGTTGTTTTCGACATTCGACCAGAAGTTGGAATACCGCTGTCGGTCCGGGTATGTTCGATTTCCCCCCGCCGACGATACTGGTACTGATTTGGTCTGCCCCAACCTCTCTCTAAAAAACTGGGGCGTGGTCGATTCTCGAACTGAGTATAGTTATAGTTGCTGGATCTCGGATTGTATGTTGTGACGGCAGCTGTAGATCTTTGGGACTCACTAAGATCCTTAAGTTTCTTCGCACATCATCACCAAACAACAACCCCATTGTGGGTGTAGTGGGAGATAGTAAACCTCTAAACTGCGGTTTCAGCACATGAAGGAAATTTTTTCGGCGAAACATTGAGACTTAAAATTAAAATGGTATCAATCAAACTCTGTTTAACCAAATTGTCTTGCACTGGCCCAGTTGAGTATTTCATTTTCAAAAGCAAGTCAATGATGACCGCCAAACTGACAGAAAAATTCTTCTGTAAATGTTGAAGAGAGACATCTCTCATTCTGAGATTGGTCGATCGCACAGCTCCCCATATTTCCGGGTTGACACGTGGTAGAGCAATAGGTAATGCATTGCTTGGAATGGTATACTTGTCCATGATCGGATTTAATTTATCATTTGCCGATAACATCGTAGATGCGCGTACATCAAAAGCAGCAATTTTGGAATTAACCTCCAGGCCTACCCGAAATTTGTACTTTGGTACGGTTAATAAGTCTGGCAAAGATTCACAATCAGATTGGGGATTTACCAATTCATCGAAAATGGTGGAAATATCATTATTGCATGAATTAACCTCATTGACTGGTGGGAACTCAGTAAATTCGCCATTGGCGTTGATGGACACATCCAGTCCACGTGGCGCCATGCATAGACACCTGTCGAGGTTTGATTTAATTGAGATTGTTCAGTGTGGTCCGATCGAGACAAGTGATCCACACGCTCACTCAAAGCCCGCATATCACCAGAATGTCATGAACCAGATCATTTGGTACTTGGTCTGGCGAGGAGACCGTACATGTAGCAGAGGCTGTAGGCAAAGACTTGATAGTGCTGGGCACTGAAAGTTTCGATTTCTTGCCACCCGTATTGGTTTTAAGAGAAGATTTTCTCTTTTTTGATGGTTTTGAAACAGGTTTACCTGTCACGGGTTTATTGATTACCGTCGCAATAACATTTGACAAATCAGAGGCTTTCGACGGTGAAACATGGAGCAGGCACATTAGGAGATTGAAAGCCCTCAAAACTCTCATTCATTCTTGTCTGTCGCAAATATATCTAGCACATCATCTTGAAAGGCTATGTCCCTGTCAATGTTGATAATAGGAATCACCGGAAAAACCGGCTTGTGCGACATAATTATTTTCTTGTCCGCGCTTGACGAGCGTTGAAGAGAATGTGATTTAGCACATGCTCTGCACAGTCACGTCACGTGACTTCGCGCTTCACTCCAGCAACCTGTCCTTAATCACTTTGACCTAGCTAGGTTATCAAGTATACTGTATTAACGCTTGACAGCCGTATACAGAGAGAAATGCTATTTGTACCAACTGTAATCCCAAGAAATTCTGAGAAAGAGTATGGAAGAGAATTCAAATTTCTTTTGTTTCCTTTCAGGGTCAAGACTTTCTGAAGACTCAGCAGTAAATGATGAGATCTATGAAGATGTATCCATGTCACCTTCAATTGGTCATAGAAAAGTGTTTGCAGATGTGACATTAGAGAGGTTACCTGACTTTGAAGAACTAAGAGAGATTTCGCACGGAAGGAGAATGAATTATCTAGAATCTGATACTCCTGCTGGACCAGAGATTGCTGAATCAGCAATCAGAGATATTTCTTCTGTTAAATATTCTACAGACATGGCCAGTTTACCTGCTTCGGTTGGATATCCTGCACCTATGTTTGGAATGGCACAGAAAGAATCTTCTGTGGTTTCATTAAGAAAACGGAAACCTCTCCCTCCTCCTGAAGTGCAAATAGAAAAATATGCAGCAAAGATGGACGTTCGTTCAAGCAAGGTTCATGGTGGACATGTCAATCGGGAGGAACCTGAGCCTATGATGGATTTACTAGGTGAATATTATACCCCCACTTTTAAAAGAAAAATGGAGAGTTTACTGGATTGACTTTGCCCATATATGTCTGTTAGGCATGCCATCCGGGCATATATCTCACATGTGGGTTTATTATTGAATTTGAATTAAAGTTAGTATGGAAGTTCACAATCAGGAGTTCCTCAAAGAGGGATTTTTCCATTCTAGTGTTATTCCTCTTTGTTTATCTGGAAATAATGGGGTGACTTTTGTCTATCTGCCTGAGTATCTCTGCCTTGTTGGGTTATATGATCGCAATGAACACAATCTTTGGTATGGTGGCTGCAATATACAAAATGTGTTTAATGTGTAATGGAATTACGCTTAAGCGTAATAGAATTATGCTGAAGCAAAATGGATTTACGCTTTAATAAGTGTAATGGCATTACGCTTAGGGAGCATGTCAAAACCTCTTTCGCATATGCGAAAATATTGTCGAAAAAGTTTTGACGTAATTGACGTAATTGTTCAAAAACGAAAGGTCGAAAATGACGAAAAATAATGCGATAACGTTGAAAGCGACTGGCAATAAAAGTGCGATACCGTCGAAACCGCAACAAACTCAAATGTCGAAACTTTCGACAACGCTAAAATCGACGTCGAAACATCGACAACAATTCGCTTTTTAAAATGTCGATAGTGACGAAAAGTTAAATCGAAAGGATGCGATAAAATTCTCGCATGCGAACTGGCGCTGGGGTAGGCCTACATAATATGACATATTTACGGGAGAGTGTCTCAGGTGTGGCACGTAATTAGTTTCACCTGATTACAGTGATTGGGAGTGGTAATTGGGACGCTAATTAAATTGCGGTGCACGATTTAACGGGGCTTATAATAAGATTATGACATGAACTGAAGACATCCCTCTGTCAATTTAACAAATCGGTGAAATGACTGCATCAGAACACAAAAAAAAATCGTCTCACGATGAGCGCAAAACATTATGAAATAACACTTGAGTGTTTTAATATTTAACTGCAGGCCTGCGTACTCGGTAGCCCTACCATAAAAGTCTGCATTATGTAATTGGGCTAAAATGTTTACATCGGTGACTAATTCACAGTACTTCATGGTCCCGTGAATGAAATGACTGCATAATTCGCTGTGAATTAAGGGGGAGATCAAGTAACCAATTTGTAATGGGGAATTCCATGTAAATCTGCGGAGCAAAAGTTACAGAGTTGCACATACTTCTGATGTTGACTTGAGGTGGTATTGGAAACAACAGGTATTTGTCTGGCGAATCCGCTTGTGACCAGTTCCATTATAATGTTGGTGTATTTATTTTTGAATTTTATATTGATTTTTCAAATGTAGGTCATGTGATGTAATTTACATAGAAATATTCTCAAAATTTACTTATTGCAAAATTGTATAATTTACCTAGCGCACCTGCCAGTTAAATGTTATGACTGTTCAATGATGTGCCTGCTTTGGTTCCCGGACAACTGCTCCATATGTAACTTTTGCTCCGGAGATTTGCATGGAAATCCCCATTCGATATTGGTCACTTGTCGTCCCCTTAACTCTTTCGCTGCCACCTGCCACCACAGACATACCCCCCAGTGCCACGCATCCTGTACATATATATCCATGTATTTCAGGTATATATGGGTAATACATTATATCTCAAGCAGTTTCTAATATAATTAGTTGAAACTTCACATGTATATAGACATAGGTATATCCTGTCGAATGCCGCCGTGGACACGCCCACCAAGGTCACGTGACATTGGCGGCCATCTTGGATTAGTGGCTATTTGCCGGTATATGTACAGTTTGTGTGGGTATGCATGGGTGTGTTGTTTGTTTTCTAATTTTCAACCCAATTATACGATGTCCAACAGTAAGGTACACGGGAGTAACATATATGAACATACTTTGGACATAAAATAGGTCACGTGACCTTGGCGTCCATCTTGGATTTATGCAAGTTGCCACCTATTTGTAGCAAAATGGGATACAATGGCGCACTTTGTTGAGTTCGTGCTTTTGTTGCTTGAATATTCCCTGATAGGTACACTTCCAAATATAGATATATATATAACCATGCATACCCACATGTATATATACCTGCAGGGGGACATATGACACTGCTCCGCCCCTTATAAGTCACGTGATCTTGACGGCCATCTTGAATTTCAGGAAAATTGGTTTTTACGATGATTTATGTGAATTATATGGGTCACGCGGGCGTACGCATGGTCAACTCACCAGCATAATTAATTTAGTTGCCTGTTATCACCACTGGAAAACGATACAATAGACAAGGGTTGTTCAAAAACAGTAAAGGTGTATTATAAGAAAACAACATTTGAAAATAATCCATTTTGGAAAGGAAAGTTTTGGCAAATGGGGAATAGACTAGCTTCTTCTGCCAAGACTGTGATACGCCATTGTGCGTTGTCCCTTGTTTTGAACTTTTCCATAGCATGAAGGATTTCCGAAGAGCACGCGAGCAATATGACCTTCAATAACCTATTCGTACATATATTCAGTGCTTGTACCAAGACTGTGCGTACTTGAATACTGATAAGCGTCTTTGCTTCTGTGTTCGACACGCGGGGGAATGCATATACCGGCAAATAGCCACTAATCCAAGATGGCCGCCAATGTCACGTGACCTTGGTGGGCGTGTCCACGGCGGCATTCGACAGGATATACCTATGTCTATATACATGTGAAGTTTCAACTAATTATATTAGAAACTTGAGATATAATGTATTACCCATATATACCTGAAATACATGGATATATGTACAGGATGCGTGGCACTGGGGGTATATTCCGGCTCTGACTGTACTCCCATAACGTCAGAAATAGCATTACCTTGATGACGTTGTCGCTTTAAATTGTTCGCGCGCAACAGTACTACAGATAGAATCATTGTACACTGTCAAACATGCCGGAAAGAATAGAGTTATATCCCATACATTAGACTACATACCAAATTCGCAAAAATGCGCGATTGGCAGTGACACGGGAGTTCGCATTTATGCGCGTTTGGCAGTGAAAGAGTTAATAGTTGTGACGTACCGTGGGAATATTTTTCACATTCAACCAATCAACAACCACAATGGGAAGCCGGCTGTTGAATCTAAACAAATCACCCAGCGGTATACTTAAACATTAACATAACTTATTTTGTTCATGTTTATTTATTTGATCTTGAAGTCGGCATGAAGTAAACACTATAGTATAACTTAAATTGGGGAAATTAGTTGTACCATAATACAAAAATGCCGATTAATAAACGCAAATCCGATTCATTTACAACCAATAAGCAGGGAGCGGGTCGGCAGATCTAATCACCCCCCTCGGAATACGTAAACAAACATAAATATAGACGGAAGAAATTCATGTTATTGTTAACTAAAATCTGAACTATTTTAAATAGGAATAAATATCCATAACAATTAGTTTCCGCATGTCACGGATATCTATTTTTCATGGGTGACCAGATCAAGATCCGTCGATTTTTATTTAACCACTTGAACATTTGACTTTTTGAGTCTTGCCCGCGAACTTGAAAAATGGAAAATAGTTTAGTCATTGTATATCAGTTATCACGACGTCTCAAGTTTCGTTTCAAGAAATTGTGTCACATTCTAACAGGACAATAATTAGAGGAATAATGATGTATTCGCCGGGAATGTACACTCAGGCATGGCGAATGTATTGGCTGTCAAATTCACTTGATCGGTGAAACAACAAGCGAAATGTTAGCATTGTTGTTGCTTTGTTGATCGTGGCAACCAAGTTACGGAAGTGAGCTGTTGACAAGGCTGTTACCTTTCACACCCACGGAAATCACGTTATTTTTGGTCAGAGACTACGTTGCTGAATGAGTGAATGAAATAAAATCTGAAATATTTTTATATTAATTAGCTTAATGTCTGGTATAAGCTTGTTTTTTTAAATGTATATATTATTATATGATGCTTTGCTTATCTGGGATTTTTCTATCAGAAAGTTGATAATAAAGATGTAGGGCTTTGATGTTGGAATCACTCAGTGGGTGCATTATGAAATGTTGTATGGTTAAGTCAGCCGTTTTCATGCCATTACCAAAGCCCAACACCATATCCCATTCGTTCTTCGATTCGATATACAATGAGTCTACTATACAGTTTACTTTCAGCACTGCAAGACACCGACATCTTACTGTTCACGACACATTCGTATAAAACTGCGACCATGACGAAACACAAAGTGTGTTGCAGATCATATCGACACCACAGGCAATATTGACGGAAACAAAACTGCGATCTTGACGAAAACAAACACTGCGAAAATATGTCGAAACAAAACGGCGAAAATGTTGAGCAAAACTCGGAAACTGTCGAAACAAAACTGCGATATTGCGAAAACATCGAACCAAGACGGCGAAAATGACGAAAACGTACAACGTTACGGCGTCGATAATGCCGAAAAAACTCCGATAATGTCGGAAAAAACGACATCAATGACACCACAATTTTCGCATTTTTTTCGCATATGCGAAAGAGGTTTTGACATGCTCCCTTAGGGGTCATCTCAAAACTCCTATCGGGAAATCAGCCTATTTCCCGATAGATCCCGATAGCATATATATACAGTTATCGGGAAATTATCGGGAAATGACTCAAAGTTTTTCGGGAAATTTACATAGTCTATTGGGATTCTATGGAGTTTACTTTCATTTCGGAGTATCATATTTCGAAAACAACGCATGTTGTTTGGAAAGTTTCTGTATAGGGATTACTCCGGACTTTTATAGGGATTTTATGTTTTATAGGCCTATCTTTATTATTGATTTAATAGTTTCCTAATATGAGAAATCGTTAGTGTTAAGTTTTACAGTATCATGCAGGGGACACGTGTCGTAGAACTATTATATGTTATACTGTGGTGATCAGTGGGTGCTACGTACAATATCGGTTTTTCCGCCAAGGAGAAGCCCTCAACTGAACTATATGGATTATTATCCTCGGCCTTGTGTTATCAGGAGGGTTAAAATTTATTGTCCGTCTATTGCCTACTCAGATCAATCAGTGCTCGGGATTAGCTACGCATGGATGTGTCTCGTGTAACTCTCGCGTGATTCTCGCGTTGTAACAATCCAGCTAGTCAGTTTTTAGCTCACCTGAGACGAAGTCTCCGGTGGAGCTATAGTCATCACTCCTCGTCCGTCGTCCGTCCGTCCGTCTGTCCGTCCGTCTGTCCGTCTGTCCGTCCGTCAACTTTTTTTTAAACATCTTCTCCTCTGAAACCATCATACCGAATTGGTTCATATTTGGTGTGGATGTTCCCTAGGTGACTCTCATTCAGATTTGTTCAAATGAGGTCACTGGGTCAAATAGTTGCGAAACCAGGGCCATAACTCTATTCCTCCATAGTAATTCTTTTAACAACTTCTTGTCCATAACCATTGTGCCGATTTAGCTAATATTTGGTATGGAGGGTCCTTGGGTGGCTGGTGTTCAGATTTGTTCAAATGAGGTCACCCGGTCAATTAGTTGAGAAACCAGGGCCATAACTCGTAGTAATTCTTACAATGACTTCTTCAAAAAAAATATTGGGCCGATTTAGCTTATATTTGGTACTGAGGAACCTTGGGTGACTGGGAATCAGATTTGTTCAAATTGGGTCACTGGCTCAAATAGGGGCAGAGCCAGGGACATAACTCTAAAAACCAAAAAATTACATTTTTGCATTTTGATCATATTTGGTGTGGATGTTCCCTAGGTGACTGTCATTCAGATTTGTTCAAATGAGGTCACTGTGTCAAACAGTTGCGAAACCAGGGCCATAACTACATTCCTCCTTGGTAATTCTTATATCGACATCTTGTCAAGAACCATTATGCCGATTTAGTTTATATTTGGTATGTGGGGTCATTGAATGACTGGGGTTCAGATTTGTTCAAATGGGGCCACTGGGTCAAATAGGGATGGAGCCAGGGCCATAATTCCCAAAAAAATAATAATAAATTTAGGAACTCCTTGATCAATTTAACATACAAACAAAATTATCACCCCCCCCCCCCCCCCACATGACCCAGAACCCCACACTGCCCCCAACCAACAGCATTCCACCCTATCTCATTTCCTAACTCACAGGATCTCCCCCACCAGCAGATTAAGTCAATTGTATTAGCTACAGACCCAGAGAGAGAGTTAATATAAATACACACACAGACATCAATTGTGATTTTTATCAGGCTGACAGGTGTGAACTTAATGCTTAGACAGCACTCATGCCAATGTGTGTTATTAAAATAAAATAAAAACAAATTATTGTTCTCTAACCTGAATTTAGTGTGTCTGGCATTTGCAGAAAGAGGTTCCCAGAGGGTGAATTTAGTTATGCTATCCTGCACAGCAGTCTAGCATCACCAAATACACTAGCGAGGGTCCTCATTCTGCTTAACCTCATCTTCTGGGAAGTATATAGGCACTTAAATTGACACTTTTACTTACTTTTTCCCTTCTGTTTATAGTTTCTATATCCCCTAATTTGTGAATATAAAATGCATAATTGAGGTGCCCAGTGGGTGCACATCACCAACTTTAACTGGAGAACATCAATCTAATGCTATGTCTCCCATAGCAGTTGAGGCCTACACAGAATGAGGTCCCCAGAGGGTGAATTTGGTGATGCTAGCCCACATTGCTGGATTGTGTCATTAAATTTACCCTTTGGGGACCTCATTGTGCAAATGTCAGACACTATGTTCAGGCTTGGCTGTTCGAATATTTATATGTTCTTAATTGAACTCATTATAGTATCTAATTGAACTCATTATACCCTGATTTTGCAAAGAAAACTTGGGGGGTATATTGGATTGAATTTGTCAGTCTCTATGTCAGACTGTTTTCCCATCCATCCATCTGTCATTATGTCTCTATCCGTCATTGTTTTCTTCTCCAGATACATATTAAAGACCAAATGGGTTTATATATTTAGGTGTGGATGTAAATCCTTGTTTTGATCACAGCTGTAGGAGTAACACAATACATTGGTATCACTGGGCAAAATGTTTGTGCCATCATTAATTATCTTCATGTCAACAGGTCTCCCAGACTTTCTGGTAGCTGATAGTGGCTTTATGAATGGACTTTTATCCCATGTTTATCTCAGATACAAATTACCTGTTTGACAGATAAAGTTTATTTTTACTATTAATATTAACCATTTCATGACCAGAGTTGTGCTGGTGAGAGCAATGAAGACACTGTGCTTCTGCATTCTCTCATATATGCTCCCATGGGAAGCCTCCCATATAAAAGAGAATGCACTGGCTTTCAAGGTCATGGTAATTTTGTTAAGGCAATAGGCATCCAAATAAATCATGTATGTCATATTCTTGCAGGGATGTCGCCACTGTGTTGGGGGGGGGGGGGGGGGGGGTGATTTACAGATTTGTTCAATGAAATGTAATTTTTGAGCTCACATCTTCTCTAGACTGAATGGGTTCATATTTGGTGTAGATATTCCCTAGGTGACTTACATTCATCATTCATATTTGTTTAAATGAGGTCACTCTATCAAATGGTTATGAAGGCAGGGCCATAACTCTTGCTCTCCATAGTACTTCTTAAAAACTACCTCTTCTGCTGTACCATCAGGTTGAACGGGTTCATATTTGGTATGAACAGTCCTTGGGTGACCCGGAGTTCAGATTTTTTTTCAAATGGGGTTATTGGTTTTAAATGGGGTCAACTAGGGGTCAAGCAAAGGAAAGTTTTCCTCTTAATATGCTTCCTTCACACAGACCATCAGGTCTATTTTACTGATATTTAGTATGAAGGGTTCTTTGGTGTCTGGGATTCAAATTTATTCAGATGGGGTCACCAGATTAAATAGACTGGGACCAGGGACATAACTGTATGTCTCTATAGTAATACTTAAAAATGTCTTCTCAAGAGAGGTTGGACTATTTAGCTTACATATAGTATGGAGGATCCTTTAGTGACTGAGATTCAGATTTGTTAACATGAGGTCAACCTGTTAAGAAATGACGGGGCTATGGGGACTTCACTTAAAACATCTACCTTGGAACTACCTGACTGATTAATCTGACATATATATGTTGTTTTCGGGTTCATGGATAATTGGGCTTCAAACATGTCTAAATAGTTTATAAAAAGGTGCTTGTGAGAATGGAAATTTCGAACAATTGAGAAAGTTTGAGACGTCAGTTGTGAAATTCCATCCTAAGACTTGGGAATCTGGAGCCCGGTCAGGAGGGGATATGTTGAGCTGGAGGGGGGATCTGTAGTGTTCCATTGGTAATTAAAAGGTAGATATTCGCTGATCTCTGTTTAGATCCGCTTCTTATAAAGTGATTATGAAAAGTTCTGACTGTTATGGTCTCAAGAGTCCCAGTCTTATCAGTCTTTGCAGTCTGGTGAGCGACCCCACAGTCTTTGACTGTCTTGTTAATTCCTCCTCCAGCTATCGGACGTGGTTAATTTTAAGGAAGTATTATTCTGTATTGCGCGTTATCAACTCAATATTTATTGTTGATAACAACTTGCAATTTATCCGTTGCTTACCCAGTCTTTTAATAAAAAAATTACGAACTCGCAGAAACTCTTCGTTTCATTGTATGCGCGAATTCCGTGTTTTCTATCGACACATTTCGTCTACGAATTTGTGATTGATTTGACAAAAACATCGTTGGAATCACGTTGAAATATTCGCCATTGATGGCCATTTTGACTCAGATGCACATCGTTTACTTATGGGCAACCTATATTGCATTATTGTGCAACATATACGGTGGCATGACGGTATGCGGAGTAGCCTAATTTCGCGCTACACATCCTATTTACTGACGTCGTCTCTTCGCCCCGTTCAGGTTATGTATACTGCCATATCATATATGCAACAGCTATGTTAGTGCCCAGAACGTTGTCCAGGACAGAAATATCTCCTTTGGCACTAATTTACATGACTAAATAACTAAGATAGAACTTGTTACCTGATCATGTAATTTCCTTTGCCTCAACTAATTGTATTTTGTAAGTTGACATTGAGCAACTGGAACTTCATCGACGTTTGGGAAATGATTATCGAAGAACATCATTGTACCTATAGATTATGTCCTTATCATTAATTGTGCTTAAGCGATTAATATTTGCAAATCTTAGCTAGCCCGAATGTCTTAACATGAGGGCTTGTATTTGGATACTTGGAACGTTGGCGCGGATGTTAGTGACTTCACAATATTTATTTGACAATCCTGACTCTGTTCTTGCGATTCCATTCACTTTCCATCATTGTATCAATGGAATAATCGTTAGCAACAAGGTGATTCTGTTCGTTATACATATAGTATTATATGACCTGTGTCAAATAATGCTGTAATACTATAATAGTCTCTTTCTTTACGTACATGTATAGTATGAATTGACAGTGTCCGGTTGCTACGACTCGTGCAACTGGTTTGATTGGGGAATAGGATTATCAGACACACAATTTGACAACAAGGATTTTCGTTTCTAGTTTACATTATCGAATGGCAATCTCCATCAAATCATAATCTGACTTTCTCTTGGCGACAATTGTGTCCGTTTCTTTGCAATTACTTACTGTATTTTGCTGAATGGGTTCCCCTGTTCCAAGACTGCACAGTCATGCAAGCGCAGTAGCCTGAACCTTCAGCTATAGTTTGCTTACCTATACAATGTTAATTCCGTCCGTGGTCAGAACTCTTTGGTGACATTTTGGATGAGATCCTTGTTGCGAGCCTACTGGCCTACTTGTGGCAAGTCGCCTTATCCGATGTGACCTGGCATGAACTGTTATCCTCAGACATTAGTGTATCGATACATTCAACATTCATTGGCCCATTAATCAGGACCAATATGGTATCAGTGCCTCATCGCCACAAAACCGGTCAAATCGTGAGCATGACACATGTATGGCCAACCGTAATAGTGCCATACCAATGGTATCAGTGCCTTACATGCTCAATGACATAAGAACTAACTATGTCAATATGGCGACAATTTTTCACCGATACCGACATACTTCTGCGCTTTCAATCCGTGAATAGTAACGGCGAACTGCTATGCATATATATTGTCACGTGCTCCAGATGCATTGCCAATAGCCTTTCCCACTGAGCCCATCACTTGGCTCTCAACCTTCTATTTCCACATATCGAACAGATCAAATGTGAAATAGCCTTCACTCACGAAAAAGAACTTTACATAACATGCATTTATATTGCGCAGGGCCGCTGCCACTATAATTTCAACAGAGACCAACACATGGCTCTTTTCTTTCTATTGCCTCATATCCAATTGATTATCGGGCAAATAACAAAAAGGACAGCAATTAAGTGCGTTTACATGAACAGCATTTAGATTTATATTGCGCACGACCACGGCAGGCCTGCGTATTGGAGGCACACGACGGTTCGGTTCACATGACGGTTGCGAAATCTAGGTTGCGCCAAGGTTGTGTGAGCCTCTCGCGATACTGATTATAACTGTTTGTGTAACTTATGGGTACATAAGGACAACCAGAAAGCCGACACATACTAGTATGTTACGGCTTGCGCATATTTTGCATTCCGCAGACCTGCCAGTGGCAATTTCAGAAGAGTCCAAAACATATCTCTTCTCCTTCTATTACTAAATATCCATATGATTATCTGGTGAATAGAATACCTTAATGACTAACACAAATGACAGCTTTTGTATCATCACACATATACAGCGCCGTTCAGCAAGAAGCCTCTATATCGTGTATGACCACTGCCCAGTACCAGTGACTGGCGGGGTGCTACTATCGTTGATTCGGAAAACCAATCTTCATGGGCGCACGCCTCAGCACCTGAGCCTTAGGGTGGGGAAGACTTGTCATGTGCCGCTGACAGCGCACCAGCCAACCAGCCTTCAGTTCTTCCCAGATGAAAATGCAGCTCAAGCTCTCATTTTCTCTCACAATTCAGAAGACGGATGTAATTGCATCCGTAATATAATCGTTCGTTGTGTTTCTCTCAAATTAAATGTCTTTGTGGGATAGACCTCGATACATGCATGTTTAGTTGCACTTTTAAATATACCTCCAATAGTTTAATATTGAATCAACGGTTACTGTAACCATGCACATTTTGTCAAGAGGGAGAGGGCAAAGTTTAATGCTTGTGAATTAGAGACTTACAAGTGCATATGGGTGCGAGTACAATTGCTCCTGTCATCTGGGAAGGACTGAGACTTCTGACTCTTCCCCACGGTCCATGGCCCACTCCATTACGAGAGTGAGTCTTGTCCCCTTGGAATCATTGTCCCTCGGGATATGTCCAGGCCTGCTATACCTTTCGGAGGACTTTCCGTACGCGTATAAAACATTCTCCTCACCGTAAGCAAGGGCACCGCGAAAACTGTTCTTGCACAGGAGAAATCGGTTCTCATCGTCCTCTTCGCCGAGAAGTGACAATATCTTACCTGCAGTTTAATTTCTAGCAGGTAAGACCACGTGGCCACATAATGAACGGAATTTACCTTATTAACATTATTTTGCATTAACTAACAAAATGTTTTGTGTATTACGCTTGCTAATAACTAACAGAATGTCTTGTCTTGCTTATAGTCGACAAGATTCGACTTTGATGGTCACACACCGTGCGGGTTGCTCAAGAAAAAACGCGGCAATATGCGGTATTGTCATTGTTGGATGAGGGCCCGTTGGTCCATGGTTAAACAATTTGAGCAAACATACCAGTCTTACCTCGGGCAGGACCAGTTCGGCCCCCCCTGGTCCTGCATCAGCAGACTTTAGGTGGCAGCGTGCAGTTCTCGGAGATTTGGGCAACCAATCCTCCAGAACACCCGCACACTCGCCTTTGGAGGCTGTTCTGGGTGAGGAAGTCTCGATGTCCGGTGCCGCTCAATGCGCTCCAGCCAAAAGGCCTTCTGACGCTTCCCCACGGCGCTGTGGCCCACCCCATTACGAGGGTCAGTCTTGTCCCCCTGGAAACGTTATCCCACGTGATACGTCCAGGCCTGCTCCTCTGCCGTCATGGGATCCTAGTGGTATGTCATCGACGTTATTCCAGCTTGTCTGGACGACCTCCTTTGGGAGATTCGGTGGGGGGGGTTTTCTCTGGTCAAATGGATCCTTCTAATTTTATCTTTTGCTGACCTTCTGGCATTGGGGTGGGCCAAAGCACCTTAACTTCAACTGCGAGAGCATTTATACCTCGTTTGAGCCATTCCCCGAGTGGGCTTCCCTATAGTACCTTATCTCAACCTGATGCAGGGTGTTCTGTTGCTGTGGTCGATACTGACATGCTTCCTATACTTCTCATGGTGTCTGATGGCTTTGACGACGATGGGCAAGAATCACGGGTTTCTGTCGTTCGTAAGGAACTCGCTTTGCGTATGGACACGACATGGGTCGATCTATTGTACAAAACTTCATCACAGGATATGTGTCAACTGACTTACACAAACTTGCACAACTGTACCAGTCTTTACCTCGGGATGAACTAGTTCGAGCCCCATGGTTCTGCACCAGCATTCCGTGGCAGGCGGGGTGCCGGAGATTCGGGCAACCAATCCTCCAGGACAATCGCACCCGAGCCTTTGGAGGCTGTTCTGTGTGGGGACGACTCGATGTCGCATACTGTCAATAGCGCTTTCTATTTTGGAAGATATCTACAGAAATCACTCTCATCACATGAAAACGAGAAGAAGACGATGTGAAGTCAGCAGCAGAAGAAGAAGTCTCTACTTGCTCGGTTTCTAGCTGGCGCGTATGGTGTGGCACTGCCTGGGACGTTTCTTCCCAAAACCAGGGGGGGGCAGGTACAAGCTTGAGCAATACTGGAATCTGAATTTATGAGCTCTTTCACATAACATATCAAGGCTGATTCATGACTAAATCACATTTACATGAAATATGTTTTCGGAAGAGTACATTCCCGTCAAACTGGGATGGCGGTGCCATTCCCAACCCCGCGACTCGCAAATCCTATGATTCGGTTGGAAAATTAAAAACTGACTAGCTGGATTGTTACAATGCGAGAATCACACGAGAGTTACACGAGACGCATCCATGCGTAGCTAATCCCGAGCACTGATTGATCTGAGTAGGCAATAGACGGACAATAAATTTTAACCCTCCTGATAACACAAGGCCGAGGATAATAATCCATATAGTTCAGTTTCGGGCTTCCCTTAAGGAAAAAGTAATTTTACATTTAAAAATTATATATTTTACCCGGACAATACACCCCACCCATTGGGAAATCTTCAAAATCAATTCACGGGGAGCATACCCAAACATGTATGCAGTAGCCTATACTATCTTCAAAGCTTGTGTTTGTAATATGTTTAAATACATCCAACTTTTAAATATGGAGGAAATAAAGAAATAAATATATTATGGCAAATGTAAAAGATTTGTATTTAATCGCGAATCGCCGACGACACAATTAATGCATGCACAATCGAGTGCAGTCTTAACACGAGATGTCATATGTTCTATTTTTAGCCCGATTCCAGGAATTGGGGTCATCAATATTTACGTTTCTGGGAACAACACATGTGGCATTGCAGAGTAATACGTCTTGAAGACAAATCGTTATCAGATTTCACACAGTGAATGGATTTATAAATCAAATTCAAACATGGGACAACTCAAGCTTAAAAAAATATCGGGCCTGTGTACACGTATATTCCGAATATACATAGCCTAGGCGAAATTTATATTGCAATGTGCGATGTCCATGCAGCATTTGATGTGATTTATAACGTTTTGCATTTTTGTTTACCAGCACATGCATGGAAACAACAAATCTCGCCATAATTATGGGGGGGGGGTGTCCTGCTGTACATGTAAAGTTTTAGCAACATTTAGCAGTAATATTCCATAGTTTTTTCATGAATCGTAATATGGTAAATAAAGAGCGTCTATACAGACCTGTGAAGATATGAATGGAAAATTCCATGCAAATCTGCAGTGCAAAGGTTATAATACGTGAAGCAATCATAACATTTAACTGGCAATTAAATGTGTGCATGGGCTGCTTTTCATATTCTACATTAATTTCGTTTTCTGTAATTACTACTAATTATAAGGCTGCATTGATTATTTAGATAAGTTGAACATAGCCTAATTATGTTGACAGTGTCGAATTTCACGATTGCATCATCAAGGTCAAGGTAACACGATGCGATTTATTTGTATTAGGCAGTGTCCGCCCTGGCCCGAAATTCTTTGTAGCCATTTGTTTAGCCACTTGTGCAATTTTGTTAGCCACTTTTGAAAAAGTTTAGCCACATAATATTTAATACGATATAAACATTTATTTACTCAAAAGTAAAGTTATCAGCACTTATAAGTCATAACATTATACATCAAGATATTGACAATAACGTTCAAAATTCAAACATTGTTGAAAATCCGACGCGATTTCACATCCTTCCACTTTCTGAACACAAGTTCGAAATCAAACTCATCAAATGGAGGCCCTTGAATTGATATTTTCATGAGAATGTTCAAATATGCCACAGATAGTCTATTTGGTTGCTTCGTTTTAATAATATTATGAGTAGAAAACGCTCGTTCGCAATCTACATGTACAGTTGCTGTCCACTGCATTAACGTCAATGAAATGTGAGAAGCTTTTGAATTGAGCGTATATATGACTTCACTCTTTTGCAATCAGTTTAACACACCGTAAAATAAAGACCTGTTGTTACACAAGAAGCCATTTCACACATCTATGTTTACTCAATTATGTTAGCGTCTGAAGAATCCACCTCTAAACGATCACTAACTAATTGCCCAGGGTGTGAAACCGACGCCCGATAGTATAGTTAATCGAACACACCCGTAATCTCACCCTTCTCGTCAGCTCTCGCGAATAACGTTAAAGTCGTATTGTGCAAAGCAGGTTAATCTCTTTTGTTTACAATAAATTGTCGTTCAGTCCGCGGTCGACACGAAAAATGCCTGTAGCCATATATTTAGCCACCAGCATATTTATTTTAGCCACTTTGTATTTGTTTTCGCAATTTGCTAAAATGGCTAACGGCAGGGCGAACACTTGTATTAGGCCTGCTCCTATATTTATGTCATTTTTTTTCAAAAAGATGTCTTGCTGACTTTTATTTAGTTTGATATCTCAAATGCGCGTACTTTCGATATTAATAGCCAGTCCATTGTTTTAAAATGACTTGCCAATAAATATTATGTCATATATGACGGCATAATCGACTCATCGAAATGTGCAGGGATCTATCGATCATGACTGGGTCAAGTACGAACATTAGGTGCACTGTCATACAGTGAGTATGATTGATAAAAACAATACATGGGATAAATTATATTTATTGCCCGTAGTTTTGAGAACGAATCTATTCTTGAATGATGAATCGAAATCCTGGTGGCGTGAATTGTTTACAAGATACTGATGGCGCCAAAAATAAGCGCAAATCAGGTGGGGAAAATCAGCCGAACAATATAGTTCTCAAACATTGTTTGAAGCAAGATACCTGCGATCGAAAATCAACTATTTGAAGCCAATGTGTAGTAATTATCATAATCTTATGGCATTCATTTCACATGTTTGGTAATTTATTCAATTTTTATCAAATATATATTTCAATTTTTTATCACGTTCACTTTGGAATAGTCTATTGCTAGTGTTGAAGGGATACTACCTTTATGAAACCATTTCTTTTTATGTTTCCTTCAGAGCGTTTCTAGGAGATATGTGCTGTATGAATAATATGCAAAAATAATTCAATGGACAATTATTAACTTGGAATCAAAACTTGAAACGTGTAGAGTTTTAATTCTTTTAAACAGGCTTCCACCCCAATAAAAATATGCTTACGAAGGAGGCTGTGGACGAATCCAAAAGTAATGACAACAAATAGAACCGGAAACAGAAACATATAAACAAAATAACATGCTCGATTCGTCGATTATCAAAACAGACATAGGCCTAATTGTTCTTGAAATAAATGGGTAAATTATCGTAAAGTTGGCAATACGCTACGTACATTACTTTCGGAAAGTTTTCGGGAAATTTTCGGGAAATCAGAGTGTTATCGGAATATTTAAATGCGGTATCGGAATATTTTCGGGAAATGGCGACCGCTCTATCGGAATCTATCGGGAAATTTAGAAGATAGTTTTGAGTTATCGGAATCCTATCGGGATATTTATCAGGATCCCGATAGTAGTTTTGAGATGACCCCTTAAGTAGGGTCCGGCGAATCGGCGATTTTGTTCGAATCGAATCTCGAATCGAATCAGACACGCGGATTTCACATCGAATCGAATCTCGAATCGAATCTTATATACTCCCCGTGGTAAATCGACAAGAACTAGATTTATGTCGGCGATCCCGCTGCAGCGCGAGTGTTTCCCCATACCATCACCTGTGCGTGTTTGGCAGCTTGCCGTGTGGACCTGCGTCACAATAAAAAATGTTGAGAACGGTACATGAAAATATGACGAGATAAATCGTACTCTGTCGTACTTTTTTTTTCATCGGGGCCCAATTCTTTCTTCGTCGTAAAGGTGGCTAGTGACAACTGTTTCTTTTTAGGGGCTCGCCCGCATCGCCGCTACTACTAGACGTGTTGCCGGTTAATTTTCGTTTTGAGACTTTCTTTTCTTTTGCCCTTATGGTGGATTGCAGGATGACTGCGGCTAAGGTGTGCCCATAAGTGGGAGGTAGTGCCCGTTTTCTGAACTGATAGTACAGTCGTGCACGATTTGCACCTGAATTTGTCAAGCTGCATTCAAAATAACTTTTAATTTCCGCCATTATAACTTTGGATAAATAAAAACTAGGGAAGGGCACAAGAGATGGATCGATGATATGGATATTTCGCCGCCGCGACGACCCAAGAGCAATAATTTACTGAACGAAACAGGACCGCATCTCGTGCACCGACGGCGTTCGCAACGACATCTGCGTGCGTTTGTTTTTGAGCTTTTGTAGGACACGCTGTTCAACAAGTTCGTACAGAATGAGGTTAATATGGTGATTCGAACTACATTCGAATCACACGATCGATTTCGAATCGAATCGAATCAGTAAGACGATTTCGAATCGAATCGAATCTCGAAGCTTCGCCGGACCCTACCCTTAAGCGTAATTTGCTATTAAATGTGAATTTGGGGATGGGTTAATGTTAATGTGTAATGGTAATGTATTACAATTAATTACCTTTTCTCAAGTAATGAAAAGTTATACCCACATCCCATATGGGATATCAAATACTCACTTGCTAAAATCCAGATATGAGTCACAAGGGTATACTTGGTTATATAACAATGTTGAGCTTGGGGATGTTGGAGGGTTTACGTTAACATGCAATACTGAAAAAAACTGAAAAATAGTTTGAAGTCATACCAGTTCAAACAAGCTTATTTCTTTGGTTGTGGCATTACTTTGTATTGGGCTGTTGGGTTTATGACAGAACAAAATTTTCTCGACTTGGAAAATTGCTTGGTAGACATGTTATTTGAAAATATACATATAGGAGTCAGTGGTAATGTGACCATTTCAAGGATGGTGATAAGAAGATCAGCATCAACACCAAGGCTTAAAATAAGTGGCCGGTCACAGTCAATGTCCAGCGAAAAATGACTTGCTATGTCCGGTGCACTTTTGTAACCTGTTGGACATTCTGTCAAAATATGCAAATCATCTTCCATTTTCTATTAGTTGAAGTTTTAAATTGAATTCAGTGAGCCATTAATAGCCTAATTAAGTGTGAAAATTATGCTCAGGCATCAAACCGGAGTCAATGGGCAACAAGCAAGTTTTTTTTTGGGCCTATTATAATGCACTGATTGACAAATGACAAGTCCCAGATCATTGTATAAATTTGCAAGAGAGCTATAACTTAACTGTACTGTAATTGCACACATTGACATTTTTCCATTTGATTTGAGATTTTATTCAGGTTATTTTTTTATTCTATTCAATAAATAATTAAACACATAAAGGTATGAATGACATTTGACATTGAATTGTCCTGTGATTAGGTTTACATAAATAATAAAGGACCATCGACTGTTGGTTATTTGTAAATTGTAAAGAATTCGGAGACAGTAAGCCACATGTCATTGTGAAAATTTGACAGGCACCATTCGGAAATGACCAGGTCCATCCATTTGGTGCCTGTCATTTTGACAGGTGTGAGATATTTGAAACAAAGAGTACAGTGACCTTGAACTTGTTGGCACAGGAAGTGCCAGAGAGGACACAATGGTATAAGAAACCAATGATTAAAAATCGGGAAATCGTTAAATTAACATAAACTTCTAAAGGCTAAAGCTTGAACATTGATTATCACAACAGGCAGTAAAAAATATTTTATTTTGAGCCTTGATCAACACCTATTAGCGATATTGAAATAAAATACAAAAAATAACCGCATACAATATTTATTTATTTATTTGTTCCATTGTAAGCCTGGATATATCTGAAATGCCTTTGCAAGGTTGCCGCCATGACCATGAAAACCCACCCCTATGGGTGGTTAAAGTGGCAAATCAAGGCCCATAAGGAAATTTGGCAAACGTACCTGAACTTAACCCCAGAAAATGTTGCAGACGCGACAAATACAATGCAACATCCCTGCATAAATGCACATTATTAAAATTGAATCATATGTATAGCTAGTAGGTCTGAACCTGTGGTGATAAACATGGTCATGTGACGCCACTCAGAGGTGGTTATACTATAAATTATAGAGGTAGGATGTGTGTTACTGCCTACAATATATCAACTGATAATAACACAATAATATTCAATGCAACAGACTACTTGTTACATTATTTTATCGTGGATATTTGCCTGTATGCACCTGAATATACCCGAAATTCCGGCATACAAGTAGAAATCCAAGATGGCCACCAATGTCTCGTGACCTCCATGGGCAAAGCAGCTACATGTGGCGCAACCATATGTCCATTCACCTGTGAAAGTTTGAACAAATTATACCCAATGATAAATTTTATTTAAAAGTCAGAGGTATAAACATATTACAAACACAAGCTCTGAAGAGCTTTTGACCGACTGAGATGCCTGAGATACACCACATTAGCCATATACACCCACAATCTATGGATACATTTACATAATTTGTGGCACTGGGGCATCTATCTGTGGTGCTGTGTGGCATCAAAAGAGTTAATTAAGCATATAAACTGTCCGAGTTCCCTATTGCATATATGGACTGTAATATATGACATGATCCCATTTCCAAGTTGAGCTACAGTGTCATTGGCACTTTCATTTCACAGGATCAATAGATGAACCAATGGTCGATAAATACACCAATATAAAAAGAAGTGCATGTGATATGGGGTTTGGATCTATATCATCAGGAGATTTTGATGAGCTATCTGACATTTTGGAATCTGAAAGCAAATTGACTGGATTTAAAGAATTAAAAACAGAATCCTGCAGAACTCTTGAAGGTATGTCTAAAACTATGATCAATTGATGCCTATACAAAATCTATCTCTCTATTCACTGATTCAGATTGTTAAAAGATCAAGAGTTGCTGAAATGTCACACTGCTATATTAATATAGGAGACGACTGCATATTAAATAAGACAATAATTGCGTCAGATGAGGGGGTCAGGTTTTGGTAACTATGCCATACATGGGCTTGTATTGAAAATGCATTAATTATAAAACTGGCTGTCACAATACATTGTTGAGAAAGTCTCATATACCGAATATCAACACAAATCAGTTGATATTTGTTCAAGTTATCATGCAAACGCGATCAAAATTCACAAAAATACTACTAAAGTAGGCGACCCTGGCCAATTTTCGAACTGGATCAAGACATTGTTGAGCAAGTCTCAAATACCAAATATCAACAAAATCAGTTGAATTTTGTTTAGGTTATAATGCTAATTAAGGACAAAAACTAATTAAGGACCGTAACTGCAGCCAAAGTTGATGCCCCTGACCCGTTTTCGAACTGGATCAAGATATTGTTGAGCCATCATATACAGAATATCAACAAAATCAGTTGATATTTGTTCAAGTTATTGTGATATCATCATCAAAATTTATGAAAATATACTAATTGAGGGTTGTAACTGTGGCGGACCTGGCCGGTTTTCGAACTGGATCAAGACATTGTTGTGCAAGTCTTATATACAGAATATCAATAAAGTCAGTTGACATTTATTTAAAAGCTAGTTCAATGGGTGACTATGATGTAGATAAGGGGTCATCTCAAAACTCCTATCGGGAAATCAGCCTATTTCCCCGATAGATCCCGATAGCATATATACAGTTATCGGGAAATTATCAGGAAATGACGCAATGTTTTTCGGGAAATTATCGGAATATTTACATAGTCTATCAGGATTCTATCGGAGTTTACTTTCATTTCGGAGTATCATATTCCGAAAACAACGCATGTTGTTTGGAAAGTTTCTGTATCGGGATTACTCCGGACTTTTATCGGGATTTTATGTTTTATAGGCCTATCTTTATTATTGATTTAATAGTTTCCTAATACGAGAAATCGTTAGTATAAAGTTTTACAGTTTCATGCAGGGGGCACGTGTTGTAGAACTATTATTTGTTATACTGTGGTGATCAGTGGGTGCTACGTACAATATCGGTATTTTAACCGGACAATACACCCCACCCATCGGGAAATCTTCAAAATCAATTCACGGGGAGCATACCCAAATATGTATGCAGTTGTAGGCCTATACTATCTTCAAAGCTTGTGTTTGTAATATGTTTAAATACATCCGACTTTTCAATATGGAGGAAATAAAGAAATAAATATATTATGGCAAATTTAAAAGATTTGTATTTAATCGCGAATCGCCGACGACACAATTAATGCATGCACAATCGAGTGCAGTCTTAACACGAGATGTCGTATGTTCTATTTTTAGCCCGATTCCAGGAATTGGGGTCATCAATATTTACGTTTCTGGGAACAACACATGTGGCATTGCAGAGTAATACGTCTTGAAAACAAATCGTTATCAGATTACACACATTGAACGGATTTATAAAACAATTTATTCCGAATATACATAGATTAGGCGAAATTTATATTGCAATGTGTGATGTCCATGCAGCATTTGATGTGCTTTATAACGCAATTGCATTTTTCCACATGCATGGAAACAACAAATCTCGCCATAATTATGGGGGGGGGGGGGTATCCTGCTGTACATGGAAAATTCCATGCAAATCTGCAGTGCAAAGGTTATAATACGCGAAGCAATCATAACATTTAACTGGCAATTAAATGTGTGCATGGGCTGCTTTTCATATTCTACATTATTTTCGTTTTCTGTAATTAATACTAATTATAAGGCTGCATTGATTATTTCAATATTAAGTTGAACATAGCCTAATTATGTTGACAGTGTCGAATTTCACGATTGCATCATCAAGGTCAAGGTAACACGATGCAATTTATTTGTAGTAGGCCTGCTCCTATATTTCGTCATTTTTTTTCAAAAAGATGTCTTGCTAACTTTTATTTAGTTTGATATCTCAAATGCGCGTACTTTCGATATTAATAACCAGTCCATTGTTTTAAAATGACTTGCCAATAAATATTATGTCATATATAATGGCATGATCGACGCATCGAAATGTGCAGGGATCTATCGATCATGACTGGGTCAAGTATGAACATTAGGTGCATATGAGGTTCTCGGAGGGGAAAACATTTTTGTCACCGCTGATTATTTTGTTCTTGTTTGATTACTAATGTTCACATTCACTGCGCATTATCACTTAGATAGTCTCCAGGAAATACGCCAAATTGTGATGTGAAAAATTAAAGAATTGACTATGTAAAACTTGTGTTATGTTTTATTTGTGTCAGTATAGGCGGCGAACACGTGCAGGACGTGCCATTTTGAAAATTAATGATTTAGCGCATTTCGTTATCTGCATTTAAGAATTACCTTGTCAATTTTACACTGAGTATGATTGATAAAAACAATACATGGGAGAAACTATATTTATTGCCCGTAGAGAACGAATTTATTCTTGAATGATGAATCGAAATCCTGGTGGCGTGAATTGTTTACAAGATACTGATGGCGCCAAAAATAAGCGCAAATCAGGTGGGGAAAATCAGCCGAACAATATAGTTCTCAAACATTGTTTGAAGCAAGATACCTGCGATCGAAAATCAACTATTTGAAGCCAATGTGTAGTAATTATTGTAATCTTATGGCATTCATTTCACATGTTTGGTAATTTATTCAATTATTATCAAATATATATTTCAATTTTTTATCACGTTCACTTTGGAATAGTCTATTGCTAGTGTTGAAGGGATACTACCTTTATGAAACCATTTCATTTTATGTTTCCTTCAGAGCGTTTCTAGGAGATATGTGCTGTATGAATAATATGCAAAAATAATTCAATGGACAATTATTAACTTGGAATCAAAACTTGAAACGTGTAGAGTTTTAATTCTTTTAAACAAGCTTCCACCCCAATAAAAATATGCTTACGAAGGAGGCTGTGGACGAATCCAAAAGTAATGACAACAAATAGAACCGGAAACAGAAACATATAAACAAAACAACATGCTCGATTCGTCGATTATCAAAACAGACATAGGCCTAATTGTTCTTGAAATAAATGGGTAAATTATCGTACATTACTTTCGGAAAGTTTTCTGGAAATTTTCGGGAAATCAGCGTGTTATCGGAATATTTAAATGCGGTATCGGAATATTTTCGGGAAATGCCGACCGCTCTATCGGAATCTATCGGGAAATTTAGAAGATAGTTTTGAGTTATCGGAATCCTATCGGGATATTTATCGGAATCCCGATAGTAGTTTTGAGATGACCCCTAACAGATAAACAAACATACAGTATGAAATAATTTGAGCAAGATATGACAATTTATAAAATAGAGCAAAATTTTCTCACTACTTTTTAGTTCACCTGAGACGAAGTCTCCAGTGGAGCTATAATCATCACTCCTCATCCATCCATCCATCCATCAGTCAACATTTCATTAAACATCTTCTCCTGAAGACTGAATGGGTTCATATTTGGTGTGGATGTTCCCTAGGTGACTCACATTCAGATCTGTTCAAATGAGGCCACTGGGTCAAATAGTTGCGAAGCCAGAGCCATAAATCTTTCCCACCATAGTAATTCTTAAAACGACTTCTTCTCAAAAACTTTTTAGCTCACCTGAGACGAAGTTTCCGGTGGAGCTATAGTCATCACTCCTCATCCATCCGTCCATAATTTTGTCCATCCATCTGTCTGTCAACAAATCTTTAAACATCTTCTTCCATGGAACTATGGTCATATTTGGTATGAAGGATCCTTGGGTGACTGGGGTTCAGATTTAAATAATAAATAAATAACAGTTTTGTATAGCGTAAAATCCACCGAAGTGCTCTAAAACGCTTGACATGTTAACTCTTTCGTTGCCGAGCTAATTTTACACCTAAATTGCCGGAGAATTTATGAGAAAACTGATTTTATTGTGGAAAAGTATGATACAATAATAGTCTTCTTCTTATGAAATAATGTTTCAAATATCAAGGACATGTATGTAGGTGATTAGCCAAAGAATTGCAGGTGAATATTTTGCCGAAGAATATTCACGAGAATTAAGGGGCATAACTCCTTGTCACCCAAGGGAAATAACTCCAAATAAGGATTTGTTTGCAATAATCCAATTGAAAAATGGCCCACAACCTGCTATATTCAATATTGGTTTTCTGAGACAGTATTCCAACGATGATGATCTGATAAATCTTTCTACTGTCTTTCTCATTTAAAAACTTGTAAGAATAAATTAGGGTCTAGTTCTGGTATAGCTGGACCATATGTGAGGAGCAACACAATGCAGGAGCCGATTTAGACTTTAGTTGCGACAGTTTACTACGAAAATAGCTAGGTTTTTTAATTGAGGAAAATGGCAATTTTGACTGTCAAAAAAAAAACTAAAATTGTGATATATAATTAAATCTCTAACTACAAGCTTATCATCATTGTGCTATATATAAAATAACAAAAAGGACACATATGCATTATCTAAACTGTCACTGAGGCACGCTGGGGCCTGTGGGAGTTTATAATCACGCCGTTTGATTTAGTGAATTGCGTTTTTTACCTTGAAAAATAGGTGATTCATTCAGCAAAAACGGCAATTTTGACTATTAAAAAAACTAATATAACAATCTAAAGTACACATAATCTTTATTGTAATGTCAGGTTGTCATACTATCATGTTTAAATTAGTTAATGCATTGGTAAAATACAGATCTTTCATATAAATAATTGTCTAAAAATATTTTTCTGAAATTGTCGGCAATTTGGATTTCCGACTGCGGATCTTACATTTTTTTTACAAACTTATTTCATTATTTTAATTTTCAAACGTCTTAAAAAGGATTAAAAATCAGATATATACTGCAGAATTTAATTAGAAACAATTAAAACAATAATTTTATGAAACTTGAAAAACTTTTTTGTTATTGTCATACAGTTGTGATCAAAATAATTACGGTTACAATTATGGCCGATAATATCGGCCCTGGCAATTTACCAACCGGACATTTGGGCCGATAATATCGGCCCCTGGCAATCAAAGAGTTAAACATAACATACAATTGCAAATATAAGACATAATTATGGACATCAACAAAAATGTAGAACTATAAGTGAGACGGTACTAAGAAATACAAAAGCGCATAAAATTACAAATCGAAAAAAATATTAAAAAGTTACTGGTAAATTGGGGGTGATAACATGCTAACAAATTCTAACAGCGAAAAAAGGGGGTAAAATGGCGAACGGGTAACAAGCTAAAAATAACATGAAAAGGGGGGTAAAATGGGGAAAGATATGGAAACGAGTAAAATTGAAACGAAAAATATTGATGAGACTAAGGTGCTTAACCCTTTAGCGTTCAGAACACCCCAGAGCGCCCCGCTGTGTAGCGTCCAGAACACCCTAGAGTGCCCTGCCGCGTAGCGTCCAGAGAGCCCGGAGTTTTGCGTTTTTTTCAGTCATAGTTTACAACAAAACTATTGCATTATAACACAACAAATTGCTTTCATTGTTAATGTAAATAATAAAATATATGTTACAGTATTAATTGTTACGTTTTTGTGGGGTTTTGTTGCAGATTTTGTACAATTTAATCGATAGTTGTCAATAAAATCGCAATAAAACGAAAAGTGGAATGCAGCGGTGCTATTTGTTTAAGTCGACTAGAGAAATCAGCGTACTCGGGCAACTGTGTACGGTCGTCTAACTGACATTTATTTATTTTCGAACTTTATTTTTATTTCCAATAAAATATTTACTTGACTTGTTTATGTTTTTATATCATATGCATCCAAATATAAAACAATCACTACCATTAACTTGACTAACGAAGCTACGGTAAGAGCAAGACGACCTGCTGATGTTAGTTTTTGTTACTAAGGACGCCGTGTTTGTTCTTACTGCTGTGTAGGCCTATTCCCAAATAAAACTGTTTCCAATTATTTTTTTATTTTTCCTAATTCTTCACATGATCACATTGACAATATTATATTTTTTATAGAGTGTATAAAATGTATTGAATAGCAATGCGAGGAACTAATTAGAAGCTTCCAGAAAACAGCGCGTTTACCAATTTCTGAACACGTGGCTTCCATCCAAGCTGGGCGCGAATTTCAATCTTATAATTATCAATAATTTTTCAAGAGCAGAAAGTTATGTTGGCTGGGGTGACGACGTTCTCTCCTATCAGTATTGGTGTGGGTAATGACGTTAGACATATAACTGTTGGGTAAAGGGTTAATTAGTGATCCAAACAGTATAAAATATAGAATATTATAAACAAAGAGTATTTGCATTAGTATTTTTTCTGTTTTTTGTTTTTGTTGGTATTTGTTCAAATAACGTCACTGGTTCAAATGAAACAATTCAGATTGAACTCCTTGCTACAGAAGCATGGAGCTGCCACATACACAAATAGATTCCATGCCTATATCGGCCGAAAAGATAATATAAGATACATTTTATTTAAAAGTCGGAGGTAATAAATATCATGGGCCTGCTTTCGGCATCAATCGACTTTGGGGAAAACCCAGAGCTGAAATTAATATGCAACCACCGCATGATTTGATGGATGTTATATCATGTGACTTGTTGTCCAACACGTTCGCTATTTGCAGTCAGGCATTACATTGTTGCACAACATTTGTTATGCAACTTTTGTTTATATCATATGCAGACACCCATAACAATGTTGTATGGTCTCTACAACATTGTTGCGTCATGTGCGGCCTGCTTAACATAAGATGCACATTGTTTTTTAGTTTAAGACTCATGAAGTGTGGATTGTGTATTTTGCCATCGCCAGGAATATGCAATTTTTCTAAATATTTTTATGGAGTTTTCAAATGTAATTTAAGGCACTTCCAGGTGATTTTATTTTTTCGTTTCCTGACAGTTCTATACGACCGTTTTATGCTGTGCATGCGATAAATTATTTCATAACTTTGCCATTAAACGCATTATAATAAGAAATATCAGAAGAATTCAGTCAGAACTGTACCATAAACAAATCCTATTTTGTTCACTCCAATAATGTAAACAAAACTGCTAGATCTTGCATTGATGTTCCCTGCCCCCATCTGCAATGAACTATCAATTTGTAATAAGGCAAAGGCTGCTGATGAAAATATAAACAAAACACACGTGGTATTATCGATAAAGCAATTGATAATTATACTGATATATGTTTGGTTTGTAAAGCACAATTTTGCACATTCACAGGCTAATATACTATAAGTAATTGGCCATAAATCTTTGTATAATAATCAAGAAATTTTGACATAAAACAAGATAAATAATTTATTAAATATTGCCGTTATCGATTATCTTTGTACGAACCGGGTACGTATATTCGCCCCTTCCACATTATCGAAACCACTGCGCATGTGGAACTTCCGGTTTTGAATTGGATTTGAATTCTGTCATATTTGCTTGCTTTGTACATTATTCGCAGCAATAGGTATCTCATTCTTTTGTGTACACAATGGATTAGCAGTAGACTTTTATTATCTGTTATTTACTGTTAATTATCAGAAATTATCACGTGAAGTGATGGCACTAATCCGACTACCACAGACCAGGCTATGCAGTATTCAACTGATGTTGTCATGGACATTGACGAATGACTCGTATAAGTCAATAGCACTGATTGACACTGGAAGAATGCAAAAATATAAAGATGATTGCAAAATGTGATGATAAGTTCCATTCTGGACTCTTTGGCCTTTCAATGCTGAAATGCCATGAAAGCCATGCATTGATAATTTGATTCATTGAACATTGATTCAGATTAGAGCCCTACAAATTAGTACAATAGCTACATTTATAAGTGAACTTATGCAGGACAGTACACGATACACAGAGTCAGAGAATCAGAAAGGCATGGTGCCACACACCAGTGTCAGTGAGTCAAGTGACGATGTTTACCAAACATATGCAAAATGATGTGAAAGGATTAGTTCATAAGAGTACCGGTACATAACTTCGATCATTAGACCGAGACTAAACCAGATTTGGATAATGACCAATGGACATAGTTAACTGCACATGGTTTTGATTCATTAAAATTATTTTGTAAAATTTTGTAAAATTGATTGTTGTTAATCTGTCATGGTCCAACATCTATTATTATACCCCCACTCTCAAAGAAAATCGGGGTATACTGGATTGACCTCGTCCATCGGTCTGGACTTCATCCCTCCATTTTTCGTCCTTCTGTCCATCCGTCCATCCATCCTTCCAGGCATATATCTCAAACACCAGTTGTCGGATCTGAATGAAATTTTGTATGGATGTTCAATGGGGGCCATTCAATGGAGTGTTCAATTGTTGTTTCTGTTCTAGAGTTACTCATCTTAGCTTTTCTGGAAATATATTTGTTTTTGTCCGTGCGAGCAGATATCTCATACACTGGTTGGTGGATCTGAATGAAATTTGATATGGACGTTCACTATTATGAGGGCATTCAACGGAGTGTTCAATCATTTTTTTCTGGATTTTCCGTTCTATAAAGGTTATTCATCTTTGTTTATCTGGTAAGAATGGTTGTTTTTGTCCGTCCGAGCAGTTACCTCCACCACCTGTAGACGAATCTCAATGAAATTTGGTTTGGATGTTCACTACTATGAGGGAAATTAAATGAGTGTTCAATGGTTTTTTTCCAGTTTTCTGTTCTAGAGTTATTCATCTTTGTTTATTTGGAAGTGTTGGCTTTTTGTCCGTATCTCCCTTCACCGGTTGACAGATATCAATGAAATTTGGTATTGATGTTCACTACTATGATGGCAATCAATTGAGTGTTCAATTGTTTTTTTTTCATTCTGGTGTTATTTATCCTTTTTTATATGAAAATGTTGGGGTTTTTTTCCTCGTCTGAGCAGATATCTCAACCATACTTTGTCGCTTCGAATTTGTCATGGTGGGGGTATGCCAGCACCGCCGGTGCAATCTCTTGTTTGCAATCTCTTGATTTTGATACATCAAAGTTGTTGTTCAAGCCAGTGGAATATGATACATACCAATTTGAACTACAGTGTCATTGACACTTTCATTTTTGTACAGTTTACTACCAAGTAAATAATTTATTTCCAAATTAGTTCAGTTATTTAAAAAGGCACCTATGTAGGGACTGAGACCACTATATTTCATCTATCTTGTATTTCTCTTATTGCTTGACTAAATATTTTCTATATCAATAGCAAACTTCATATCAACTTTCGGGGTGCATGGGACCTACATGTATAAAATTTTGATAATGTATAGGATAACCTATAGAAAAGGGATCCGGACCAGACTTCTCCCTGGATCGCCACAGCTGGAACACTACAACCCAACACCCCCCCCCCCCCCCCATATTGTATTGATGTCAGTGACATCAAACTTGTTGGAATATCTTGAAACGAGTCAAAAAAGAAAATACATGTACCAGATTACCAATTAAAACACAACCCTTATATATATCACTTAATTTATTTAATACTTGCCTGATGACTCAATAGACTAAAACACATACCAGTTGAGCTACAGTGTCATTGACACTTTCACTTATTATCTGAACATCTCCTATGGGAACTGCTCGTCAATGAGTATTTAGTATAGAAAGGGTTGAAATCTAAAATACTAATCATCTTGCTCATCAATCCTGAAAACATTACTTTTATCCCACTGTGTTGTTATTAATAACAAGACAGGTTTGCCTTAATTACTACCTTTTATTAATCACTAAAGCAACAGGTAGTCAAAAACGTGGACCTTCAGCTTTCTTGTTATTGGTACGATCCCATATCTAGTCCTGAAACACACTATTAAAGCATAGCTGTTAGCACAAGGGTACATCCTCCCGAAACTGAAGCAGAAATATTGGGTCGGAGCACAAAATAATTGTCGACCGATTCGGACGGAAGTTTTTACCTGAAAGAGACCGTATGCAGTGACCTGACACCAGACAAAATAGTTCCTCTCTCAAGATCGAAGTGCTTTGTTCAACGCTTTAGCATATAGTTGTCGTTTTAGGGCAAACAAGAGCATTATCTCAGTTAGTTGACAATTGGTGAAAGTGAGTAATAGAAGCTGGCAAATTGAGTGACTGATTTCCATATCACTCCGCGTGTATTGAACTGGTCAGTTTTTGGGCTGTTCTGTACTGTCAGATCTGTTTATAGTTATCACGAGTTTACTGTTCCAAAAGTAATCAGTCGGTATAAATTATTGGCTGCTAGCTATTTAATGGACCTTCAGATTTCTTTTTTTGTACCACCCAAGTGCCAAAGACGAAATGTATGTGGTGGCTGCATTCATTTCGACCCTGCCAAAAAAGGGGAGTGGGGGCAGGCAGAGTAAGAAATAGACCAGGGGAGTCCATGCTGAACGATTGTGTGACAGCACCAGGCCATATGTCCTTAGCAGGCACAAAAGGGTGGTCCCATCAGCCCAGAGGAGGGGACGAAGCAACATAAGGTTGTTAAAGTGTTGTCATCCCTCGTTCAATATAATTAGAGGTTTATGATAGAATATTAGGTATATTTTGTATTGTATATGAATTAAGTAATACTTAAATTGGTCCCATGGACCTGGCGAGATATTATTGGATGGTTGTACTGGGAAGGAGTGGCAAAATCAGGCTTGTCATAATGGTAAGAAATAACCTGGACAAGTCCATATAAATGGGAGAACATCCCACTCAAGCAAAGATGTCCCGGAAGCAACAAGACAGATTGTTAAAGATTTGCAGGTTTCACAGTGGGTAAAGCTGTTAAAATAGTCACATCCATCAAAAGCACGTACTCTAAGGGGCCTTGTCCAATTCCGATGGAATTTCCGTCGGTGATCAGAGCTTTTAATCAGAAATTTCGCCCTCCAATCATCGGAATTTCTCAGATCGGAGTTTTTTCTCCGGTCAAGAACTCTGATCAATTCCGGTGAAAATTCCGATGAACACTTAACAAAACTCCGATTTTTATCTCCGATATGAAAACAACCATGTGAAAACTCTGATTTGATAAGATTTTATCGGAGTTTTCTCCTATATGAAAACGACGATGTGATTGGAGTTTTGTATATTAGTAAATCCGATTTGCTAAAATCTCGGATTTGGTTAATATCGGGACAATTCAAACTCCTTTTAATGAACTTTTATAAATAGAAGATTAAAGTCCCAAATAAATGATTCCCAGACACCCCGGTTTATATTATAGGCAACACGTACTATTTTCGTGTCAGAATTCAATCATACGTTTTGATGTGGCCGGCAAATCCATCACGGTGGTTGACAAAGCCCCGAATATCTCGTGAAGAAAGTGCTATTCCACCCCAGCAAAAGTTATATATCAAGCATTGTCTGGGAACTAAAGCAGCCATATGATTCAAAAGACATAACCTTTTAACTGGCGGCTGGGCTTGGTAAATAGGCAATTTATGCTATAAATTTATTTTTGAGAATTTATTTCTGGAAAAACAACACGAAAAATAAATAAAATATTAAAAAAAGAAAAAAATGAATACATCAACTTTCTCAATGGAACAAATTCTAAGCCGACGTACCCGCCAGATAAATGTGTATTGCTTTCAATACTGCACACAGTCACACCCAGAAATATCTGCAATTTGTAACTTTTACTACGGAGTTTTGCATGGAAATGTCCATTCAAAATTGGTCACTTGACCTCTTCCTTAATTTTCTGCATTGTCGAATTATGAAATTATACCGTACTCCAGTTCTGCCGTAAACAATGCACATTTTGATTTTGTACGAGTAATTTTGCGATAAGGTAACTTGTCCTCATTTGGGTCAATCGGTCACCGTTTAATGTGCAAACCAGTATCAATAGAAGAATAAAAACTCAAATAAATTATCCCCCCAACCTGGTTTATAGTATACATTCCGTGTGGCATGTGGATCGTCTAACAGTTTCAATTTGTCATTCTATATCAAACTCACGTTTAATATGGACGCAAAACAGGGGTTTACAGTAGCCTAAATATTGACACATCTCTGCACGTGCTATATTTGCGACATCGTCGGATTCTGAGAATACCGTAAACCCAGTCCTAGTTGTGTTGTAAATATTGCAAATCTCCATACATGCTCCCAATGATGACGACAGCTAGTCGGCTTATTTGGTGAGTCAGCAGTGGGCCAAATTCGTTATTTCGTGATATCTCCCTATTAAAGTTCTTGTGCGATTCTAGTTTTCCAAGTGTGGTAGAGATCATATATTCCACCAGTACAAAACCTTGGAACTTTTTGAAGTTTTGACAGGGAAGCTTAATATATTCGAAAGAATAACACAGGGAATATATTTCTTTGTTGTCACCTGTTCCTGAATATTGTACTTCACTGTAGGTGAAGATCCCGTCTCGAAATTGCACGATTTAACCCTTTGAACCCTGGCGCCCCACAGTGATCGACACCCTGACCCGGGGCTCCCAGTGGTATGTCCGCTTAAATTTGACAGTGTCTAGTAGCATGGTGTTGATTATGTTCAAATTGCGACACCGGTCTGAAACTTTACAGGTTTGTCCCCCATGGATCAGCGATCATTATAAGATCGCGAGACTTTGCCTCGCGGAAACTCCTTGGTAACGGTTGCTAGACAACTACCCGGAATTGACTGGAAAATGTAAATATAGCTCATAGCGTCGTAATTCAACCTCAGTGATTGCGTTTTTTGATGCAGGTACTACCCTAACGTGAAATTTGATATATACCCGACCAGAATAGTGAACCAAATATCCCATTTAAGGGTAGCAACGGTTGCTAAGCAAATACCACAACTGATCGAATGACATAATTGCACTAACCATTCAGTGGTATGTTTTGCCTTAATTTAGACAGTGTCTAGTCGCATGGTGTTGGTTATGTTGAAAGGGGACACCTGTTACAACCGAGTTCTCTCCTTTAACCAACCTAAAGATTCTTAAACATATCGTTATTCCCAAAGCTCTTTATGGCTGTGAATCATGGTGGGATTTGTCACATACGCAATATACCATGATAGAACGCGCTTATCGCATGTGTGTTAAGAATTTACAGCGCATTCCGAAACGCAGTAATACAATATTATCCCTATCACTACTCGGACTTCTCCCTATAGAGTACGAAATTCAGCGGAGAAAATTATTGTTTCTTGGAACACTGATTAACTTACCACGGAATCACAGAGCAGCTCTGGATGTATTCCTATTCAATTATCACGGTAATCGAATATACGGTCGCCCGATGACAGGATTTCTAAAAGATATATCTGATACTCTCCATAAATTCAACTTATACCATTATCTTCCATCTTTTACGGAAACGGGTTTCTTCCCTACCCAGTCCACTTGGAAGAAAATTGTCAGAGATTGTCTCTCTACTCACTACTCACGCGAAGTGAGTCAGCGTGGTCAGAGAGACGATTCTCTATCTTTTCTCTTCAAGGTAAAACCCGACAACCAGTCACTGTGGAAACTTTGGCAGCTCTCTCGAGAAGAACCTGAGTATTTTCCAATTTGTATCAAGATGGCCAATATTTTGACCAAAACCACGTATGACAATGACGCTGAATGCAATCGCTGCAACCAAACATATTCAAATTTCTTGTTTCATAGATATCTCGAATGTACATCTGAGTTTGCACAGATGGTACGGAACACATTTTGGTATTCACTGATTGACATATTTGGAATTGAAACTTTTACCTTTCTTGACAGCATGAATAGCGATACATTCCTTGCGTTTTGCCTAGGAGGGTGTATCCCAATGCAAATTGAACTGATTTGTGTTGAATATCGTCTTTTCAAACGATGTGTGAGGTTTATTTTCATCCTGTGTTCTGACTAAGTTTTATGATATCGGATACTTCACTATATATTTGTCTTAAAAATCTTGTCTTGCAGTATATCATTCCCACAATGAATTTCTCAAGTTAAATTATATTGCATGTGTATATATGTCTTCATGTAACTTTTGTATATATATATATTGTACCATAATGGTCTCCATATTTGGAGGAATAAACATATCTCTCTCTCTCTCAACATTTCAATAGTTGCCATTCCCGAAACAACGGAAGTTTAATAGCATGTTGGTCACGTTACTACGTTTTCAACTTTTCTGTGAACAAAGACAACAACTGTCTAAATTTCTAGTTCATGGAAGTAAATGTACATTTTAATGAATGATTTTCATTTCAAAGTTGATATAACTACTTAGTGAATGAAAATTGCTATCTAGATGTCGTCGGTCATTGTGTTTGCAACTCTTGTGTCTGTTTATTTGCGGGCACTAAATGTCTATATTGTTGATGGTGCTTGGTCGAAAGTTGCAAAGATCTGAAAACGTAGTGGTAACCTGACCC